>JAOXYA010044355.1:0-12461 GCA_028565675.1 Sorex palustris | reverse complement strand
GTTCCTGTCCTCCTGTTTATCCTTCGTCAGTCCCCCTCAGACTAAAGACTCATTGCGGCTGAGCGGTCTGCGGCAAGGATTGTGCAATCTTATCAGATATGGGCAAAATACAAAAGAAGTGGGGTGGTGTTTTTTGTTTGTTTGTTTTTGCTATCACAGAGATAAGCTTAGGGGCTGGATCAATTGAGCCAGTTGGGTGCTTGCCTTGCATTTAACCAACCTAGGTTCAATCCTGGGCATCCAATATGGTCCCCTGAGCATAAGAGGAGTTATTCCTGAACCAGGAATACGCCCTGAGCATTGGTCGGCATGACCCCCAAACAAAACAAAGAAAGATAAGCTTCAAAAATAAAACTGGCCACTCATGGTGCTGGTGAGGGAGCTAGAAAACTTCAGAAACTCTGGTAAGGAAGCCACCCTCCTCCTCTCCCCCTCACCCCAAGCATGCAAAGGGCCAGGCTCAAGCACCACTGCAGGGAGAGCACTTGCATGTATGAGGTCCTGGGTTCAATGACAGACTAAAATCATTGACTCTTGGAACCAATAGCTTTGCTCTGGGAGCTGTGCCCCCACTCCCACCCCCATCCCCAGTGTAATCAATTTCCTGTGCAAGTATGTGGATACTGCGTGTGGTCATAGGGGAAATCCACTAGAAGCTCCTCCAGATGGAACCATGAAGCTAAAACCAGCAGCACATTTTGGAAAATCAGTCAATCGAATGGTATCCGAAAATATTTGCAGATTTACAATTTAAAAATGTATAAATAGGGGCTGGAGCGATGGCACAGCAGGTAGAGCATTTGCCTTGCACACAGCCAACATGGGTTCAGGGTTCAGTTCCCAGCATCCCATATGGTCCTCCGAGCACCGCCAGGAGTAATTCCTGAGTGCATGAACCAGGAGTAACCCCTGAGCATGGCTGGGTGTGACCCAAAAAGCAAAAAAAATAATGTATAAATAGAAAGTGGCCAACTTGTTTTTTGGACTGAATATAAACATTTTAATATATAGTATATATATACATATATATTTATCCCATAATTTCATAGGTAGAAAAGAAAGCTTAGTAAATTAAATGATTTTTCCAGATTTCCTGAAGTGCAGTCAATGTATAAGATGCGTTTATGGGGCCGGAGAGATAGTACAGTGGTTAGGGGTTTGCCTTGCATGCAGCTGACCAAGGTTTGATCTAGCCCCCCTGACTCTGGGTAGTGGGAAAAGTGGGTGAAGCAGGTTAAAAGGCAGAGGGGGAAAAACTATCCAGACCGTAACTGAAATCAGATTGACAGTCTCCAATTTACAATCTTGACACTGAGTATCAACCCATCCAGTACTGACTCAGTGTGACCTGGGTTTCTTATGACACAAGCCCACATTCACTCCCAATGTTACCCAATGCCATTGGAATTTGGAAAGTAAGAAGTGAAAGAATATCTGTCTTCCAAAGGCTATTTATTTATTTACTTATTTTGTTTTTTTTGGGGGGTCACACCCAGCTGTGCCTAAGGCTTACTTCCAGCTCTGCACTTAGGGGTCACTCCTGGTGTTGCTCAAAGATCCATATGCAGTGCTGGACATCACACTGGGGTCAAATACATGCAGGGCTAGTGCTTTGTCCCTTGTACTATATATCTGTACTATCATCAGCTGCAAAGGTTATTTATTAAGGACACTGACCCTGTCAGCTACTCATTGAAATCAGGATCTGGCTGTCAAATAATTTTGAGAAATAACACATATTATCTTTCTTCTCAACTGACACAGTATATGTACTCATGTAGTACACATCCAATACACATTCACATATAGAAAACTCTAAGAAGTCCAGATTGGAGAAATGGTACAGTGGGTAAGGCTCTTTGCTTTGCATCCGGTCAATTTGGATTTGATCCTTGGCACCACATATGTTCCTGCAAGACCCACCAGGAGTGATGACTGAGCAAAGGACCAGGAATAAGCCCTGAGAACCACTGGGTGTGACCTAAAAAATGAATACACAAACAAACAAACAAACAAAACTTCTAAGAAGTTCTACTGGAAAACAAAGGTGCTTGATCCATTGATACCATTCCTCTGAGGACTAATATAGCTCACTGAAATAGGCCAGTTAGCAAAAGCTGTGGTGCAAGAGGCCTCATGGGTGTCAGAGGCTTCATGATCTCACCTCTGGCTTCCTTGTTGGAGTGTGAGGCGAGTGCCACGAGGACCACCAAGGGACCATCCCTGCCCACCCACCCCAGAACCTGGATCTATACCTGGACTGCAGGGAGTGGAGGAAGGTGGGACCCAGCCTACCTCACACTTGATGTGCAACTGTAGGTTTGTCAGCAACCGCTGGATCTTCTCTATGAATAAAAGGTCTGCATACAAGTTCTGGAACTTAGTTTCAAACTTGTTGATGACATCACTGGCCTATGAAGAAAAAGAAAAGGTAAAGAAGGGCAGCTTAAGGAAGTGGCAACGTGTGGGCTTTTCAAGCAAAGAGAATCAATCAGGCTCAGTTCCCGGCTGGAAACTGAGCTTAACCAGCCTAGTGGGTAGGGAGCAAGTGGGCAGGGGCGGGGGGCCACCTGGCAGCCGGGAGTCCTGGCAGGGGTAGGGGCAGGCTCATGCACCTGGTCCATGTAATCATTCTCCATCTTCTCCATGTTGATCATGATCGCATTTTCAACGGACTCGATCCGAGAAGCTTCCTTCTCCAGCCGTTGACACAGGGTCTCCATTTCTTCAATAGAAAAGTTGCCTCCCTCTGAAAACAATCTGAAGACAGTCTGAGTGAACCAAAAGTCATGGGGTGGTAGAAACATTTTCTAACCATGCCAAACACTGTCAGGTGGCAAGATTTCCAGTTAAAAGTGCCAACTCAATGTTCGCCGGAGTGAACGTGGGTAGTCTGAGGACAGATTCAGGAAGAGACAACCGGAGCGCCTGTCAGGGAATTGAGCCGGTAAGGAAACTGTGGTGTGGAGGGGCCAGAATGATAGTACAGCAGGGAGTGCATTTGCCTTGCCTGTGGCCAGCCCTTAGTTTAATCCCCGTGACCTATATGGTCCCCTGAGCACCATCAGGAGTAATTCATGAGTGCAGAACCAGAAGTAACCCTTGGTACCATCAGGTGGGGAAGAGAAAAGAAAAATAAAAGAAAAGGTGGTGTGGACCCCAGATGGGAGTGGGTGCTGTTCCTCCACCTGTTCTCTGGGGATCCCAGTGGCTGCCATCTCCTAGAATTCATTGGAAAATCCAGGTATGAGCCAGCAGTGATGACACACGCCAGGCCTCCGGGATAGGGGAGGAGCCGGTTCTTCTTCCCCCCTACCCCGACAGGACACTTAGATGCCACCCATGGACGGCCCCAGGTTCTGATTAAGCTCCTTAATGGCCATGATCCCAGAGACACACAAATGAATCTCGGAATGGGGCAGCTCTTGGTAGAAATCTCTCCAAACCTCATTATTAAAATTTTAGAATCCCAAGATCACTCGGCCACTCTTGCAGCTGCATGACATCATATGCTCTTCATAATCAGTAACAGAAAACAATTTGTCTAATGTTGCCTTTTCGGCAGGTCTGAGTGTTGGGGGAAATTCCAAGTAATTATGGTGGGACTGGTGTTGAAATATTGAATGGGATCAAAGTAGAGAGACAGAGAGAGAGAGAGAGAGAGAGAGAGAGAGAGTAAAGTGGAAATCATCTGCCACACAGGAAGGGGTAGGGGTGGGATGAGGGGGGATACTGGGGTCTTTTGGTGGTGGAAAATGTGCACTGGTGACGGGATGGGTGTTTGATCATTGAATGACCGAGACTCAAACACGAAAGCTCTGTAACTGTTCTCACAGTGATTCAATAAATAAATTTTAAAAAATAATAAAAAAGAAAAGAAAATGTGGTGTGGAAGTCCGGCAGCCCTGTCTTCAGTCTATGAGGGGCTGCCTCCCTGTGGCAGGCCTGAGTGTGGGCACGCCGTGAAGACACCGCATAAAGTGGGATAAGCCAGGCATGTGGGTGGCCAGGTGCTGTGACTGCACTTGTATGTGGAACCTAGAGTCTTCAGATCCACACAGGGAGAAGGCAGAACAGTGGTTGTCCCAGATTGGGGGAGAGGAGAACAGGAGTTAATGTTGACTGGGTTCTGAGTTTTTTCATTCTCAAAGGTTAAAAAAGTTTCTAGAGAGGCTGGAGTGATAGTCCAGTGGGGAGGGCATTTGCCTTGCACACGGCCGACCCAGGTTCAATCTCCGGCATCCCATATGGTCCCCCAAATACCGCCAGGAGTAATTCCTGAGTGCAGAGCCAGAAGTAACCCCTGTACATCGCTGGGTGTGACCCAAAAAGAAAAAAAAAAAGGTTGCTGGATGGTGGTAGTTGTAACCTACAACGAATGCTGCGATAGTCACTGAACCAACCCTGCTCCTACAAATGGGATTGATCGTTGGCACCCCGGAGGGTCCTCTGAGCAGTGCCAAGAGTGATCCCTGAGCACAGAGGTAGGAGTAGTCCCTGAACATCATAGGATGTAGGTCCAAACCCAAACTCAAAGCAAAACAAAAAAAAGAGGTAAGATGGGGGTCAGAACTATAGGACAGTGGGGATGGGTGCTTGCTTCGCCTGCTGTTGACCTGGGTTCAATCCCCCCCTTCCTCCCGCCCCGCCAGGAGTGATCCTTGAGTGCAAAAAAAAAAAAAAAGCAGAAAAGAAGTAGGATTGGACATTCTTGCATTTGGCACAGTGTGTGGCAGTAAGTGAAGGAGGGAAACGAGACCAGCCTGCCGCGGCTCCCACCTGCACTGCTTGATGAACTCGATGTTGGTGTAGCGGAGTTTGCCCAGGCTCTCCTCCAGGTACTGGCGGAAGCTGCGCAGGGACACCTGGACCACGTCCACGTAGCCCAGCAGCTCCCTCTGCAGGATGCTGCTGAGGGAGAGCAGCCTAAGGAGGAGCAAGGAGGGCGCCTTTAACTCGGGCAGGGGACGGCAGCCGCCCACCCGCCCGCCCGCCCGCCCGCCTGCCCGCAGGAACCCCAGCGCCCCACGAACGGTGCCCAGGATAGGGAAGGCAGCATGTGCGCGGGATGCCGAGCGGGCTGCTCTCCCAGGCTCGCCCTGGCTCCCGCCACCTTACGGGCAGGAGAGTCTCGGGGCCGGCAGGATCTTCCTCCCGACTCCCTGCCATCACTCTCCCTACCAGCAAATTCCCTTTTCCCACCCAAGCCTACCCATGCCAGCTGCCCCCCACCCCAGAGAACTCAGAAACTGTGCTCAGGCTTATGCGAGGGCCTCCCCTGCTCCCTGACTGAGCCCCCAGCAATCCCTCCCCAGACACACACACATACCCCCATGCAGGAGCCGCCACCTCAAATCCCACCTGAAGTAACCGGGACCCCAGAACCCCTGACTCAACCCTAAACACACCCTACATTGAGGGTCTCTTAGGAGACCCCCCTGGGCCCCGTTCCCCCTGGACCCTCCTGTACTTCCCTTTCTGCAGGGACAGCAAGGAACCCCATGGGCTGCATGCCCGCTCTCTGACCATCCAGGGCTTTTATTATTATTATTATTATTATTATATCCATTCATTTTGCTTTTGGGGTCACACCCAGCGAGCCTCAGGGGTTACTCCTGGCACTGCACTCAAGAATTACTCCTGGCAGTGCTTAGAGGATCATATGGGATGCTGGGAATCGAACCTGGGTCTGCCGCATGCAAGGCAAACACCCTCTCTGCTGTCCTATCGCTCTGGCCCCCAGTAGGACTTTTCTTTCTCTGGAAGTGAACCCTCACCCCTGAGTTCCGGGTTTCCCCATCCCCCACCCCCACTTCAAGGTTTGGGGCACTTACATTCACTCTTGTGCAGAGGTGACCTGAAATGCGAAGGGTGCTGCTGCGGGACCCCCCGCCCACACCCAGACCCTCTGGTCCACTTGCGAGGGGTGTTGCCTCCTGGCAGAGCAGCTTCCCCATGGGGGCTCTACAGCTGCCACCCGCTATGGAGACCCCCAGGCCGCTCACCTATGGCTCTTGGTGGTGTTCAAGATGAGAAGCTCCATGTCGTAGACCTTGCTGTGGAAGGTCTTGCTCTTGATGTTTTGCTCTTCCTGGAACTGGTAGAACATCAGCTGCTCCTTCTTCAGGCTCTCCACCACCCCCGCGCAGTGGCGGTCCAGCCGCTCTTGGTGAAGCAAGAGCTCCGCTGAAGGAGGAGGAGTGGGGCTAAGGCCTTCGGGACCTCCGAGTCCCCCCCTATGGCACACTCTGCGTTGGACCACGAGAGTGGCCTCAACAGGGAGCCCTCAGCTGGGTGCCCTGGCCAGTCCTAGGTCCGGCACAGCTGCGGAGGTGTGGGTGGAGAGAAGGCCCTGGGGCTGTGGGCAGGGAGATACCCTGCCTTCCTGGGAAAGGAAGAAAGCCTGGGAGGTGGGGTACCAGGGTCAGTGATAGGCGGATGGGCAGAGAGGACCAGGGAGAAGGGATCGGGCAGAGAACCTGGGAGGAAACAAACTGGCCAGAGCAGGGCTTCGTGCCGTGATATTATTGGACACGCATTTCCAAGGACCCCAAATTCCAATGAACTCCTTTCTAAATGAAGGGGAATGAAGAGAACCTGGGGCTGGCTTCAAGGTCCGCGGGAGCCAGCAGACAGCCCTGATCACCTGACCTGATATCCCTGGGACCAGGAGGAGTGAGCTAGCTCAGCCCGAGATGAAGGGGGACTGCTTTTCTGACCTGGACTTCCTGTGTCTTGAGAGGAGGGGAAGAAAGCCAGTGTTCGGAGAGCAGCTTTAGTGACATGAACACCCCCATGTGCCAGGAGAAGACAACGAGATCCCAAGAGCCAAGCAGGATGCCAAGGCCATGGGCACTGGTGGGGTTCTGGGTTCGGGGGAAAGGTGTGGGGAGGACTCTGCAACTCTTTTGCTGCTGAGGACCAAGGAAGTTAGTGGGATTGTGAGAGGATGTCAGAGCTTTATAGTCAATAATGGAGCTACCAGGGAAACATGAATGAGGGCCTGACATTGGTCACCGGGGAATCCACCTCAAAGCCTGCCCCCATCTCGGGCCGGAGCCATGGACAGCAGACAGGACAATTGCCTTGTAGTGGCCAAACTGGGTGTGATCCCCGCCATCCCATGTGGTCCCTTCAGTCTGCCAGGAGTGATTCCTGGGCACAGAGCCAGGAGAAAGCCCAGCGCACCACCACCAGGTGTGGCCCCAAAAAACAAAACAAAACAAAACAATGTGCCCCCCCCCGCAATGGCGCTCTGCTGACTGGTATAATTTTTTTAAGTCTTGTAAATTATATAAATAATGCCTAGATTTTTATTTTTTTGAACCTGTGGCATCTACCAGCTGCTTATACTTGTGGTCGTGATTCCTCGTGGTGCCACTTAAGGAGACTTAATTCCCACCACCGACATCCCTTTCTGCAGGAGAAGGAGGGATCGGAGAGGCCCGTTAAACCGCTCATAGTCACACAGCTAGAAAGATTGAACCTGATGGCTCTGATTCCTGAGCTAAGGTTTTGCACCCACAGCGTCCACACAGGTATATACTAGAACTGGGTTCCATGCAGCTATGACAATAATCTTCACTTCAGCACCGAACACTCTCTTGTAAAAGAGAAAAATATAATGGTCTAAAAACTCAGTGGGGGCTGGAGCGACAGCACAGCGGGGAGGGCGTTTGCCTTGCACGCGGCCGACCCGGGTTCGATTCCCAGCAGCCCATATGGTCCCCCGAGCACCGCCAGGAGTAATTCCTGAGTGCATGAGCCAGGAGTAACTCCTGTGCATCACCGGGTGTGGCCCAAAAAGCAATAAATAAATAAATAAAAATAAAAATACAATTATCTACTCCTTCACTATCGGTCCGGGAGCTGTGATCCCTCACAGACCCTTCGAAGTATGACAATGCTTATCAGAGTCTCCGGGGTAGTGGCACAGCAACCTTCCAGTCCCACGTCCATACCTGCCCTGACATTATAGATGTCCTGCTTTATGTTCTGGGCCTTGGGTTGGTGCAGGTGCAGACGCAGCTCCAGTTCTGAGTCTAGTGCATCGACCTTCGTGGCCACGACGATCCGGGTATTGAGGGAATATTGGTCAAACCACTTCTCCAGGTGCTCAAAGAAGCCACTTCTGAGCCTAAAGGGAGCGGACAGTCGGGTCAGCTCTGCCAGCAATTGTGGCCAGGGAGTGGGCTGAAGCGATAGTGCAGTGGGTAGAGCATTTGGCTTGCACGCAGCTCGACCCTGGTTCAATCCTCAGCATCCTGAGCACTGCCAGGAGTGATTCCTGAGTGCAGAGCCAGAAGTAAGCCCTGGGCATCACTTGGTGTGACCCCAAAGGCATAAATAAATAAATAAATCGTGGCCAGGGAGACACTATTCCCTGTGGACAGAGAAAGGGCTTCCCCAAACCCCTTTCTCCTCTATCTGGCCCCGTTGAATTCTCAGTGATGTTGTGGGCAGGTGTGCTCTCATTTATTCAGCCAGACCCAGTGGTGGATCACATCAGGTTGGGCTCTCTTCTGCAATCAATTAAAGTGATGGAGTTTGGCCATGACAAGCACAGAGAGCAGCAGAAGAGAGCCCAGATGGAAGAGGGGAGAGAAGATTGTTCTCACAGGGTGCACATTACCTGGCTATCCACATGGGAAAAATAGGAATCCCATTCCTACCTCACACACATCAACCAAGGCTCTGCACTCAGGGATCACTTCTGTCAGGGTTTAGTTAGCTCTGTAGCACTGTCCTCTCATTGTTCGTCGATTTGCTCGAGTGGACACCAGTAAGGTCTCTATTGGAGACTTGTTGTTACTGTTTTTGGCATATCGATTACGCCACGGGGAGCTTGCCAGGCTTTGCCATGTGGATCAGATACTCTCGGTAGCTTGCCGGGCTCTTCGAGACAGGCAGAGGAATCGAACCTGGCTTGGCTGTGTGCAAGGCAAACATCCTACTCTCTGTGCTATCGCTCCAGCCCTTAGGGGACCATATCAGGTGCCAGGGTTTGAACCCGGCGTGGCTGCAAGGAAAGCACCCTACCTGCTGTACTATATCTCCAGCTCCCAAAATAAATTTTAAATGAAAATGTAGACTTGCAATGAATTACAGGAGAATATTTTTGTGTCCTGATGATACGCAAATAGTTCTTAAACAGGATACAAATGAGCCTGACTGATAATAGAAAATCAACAAATTTAAACTTATTAAAATTAAGAACTTTACTCCATTAAAAGACATCTTGAAGAGAATAAGAAGGCAAGAGTAGCACTGGAATAAACATGTGCTACATGTGGATCTGGGAAGAACCATTAGAATCTGCATGAATAAGGATCTGGGAAGTACCATTAGAAGTGGCATCATATCATTTCTTGTCAGGAAAAAGATAAATTAGAAGCATCATGAAATACTGCTACACATGTACCAAGTGGTTAAAAATCAAGCTGCGGGGGCTGGAGCGATAGCACAGCGGGTAGGGCATTTACCTTGCACGCAGTCAACATGGCCAACACAGGTTCGATTCCCAGCATCCCATATGGTCCCCCGAGCACCGCCAGGAGCAATTCCTGAGTGCATGAGCTAGGAGTAACCCCTGAGCATCGCCGGGTGTGACCCAAAAAGTAAATAAATAAATAAATAAATAAAGTAGAATTCTCCTCTTCTCAGAGAAGCAGTTTCCTTAGCAAGCTATTTAGAACAATCCTGTTTCTTCTCATTGTGGAGGAATTTGAGGCTAGGAAGGTTTAGAAAAACTCACTAGTGAACCCATGCAGACCCGGCATTTCAGTACTGGGGAGACTTTTGGCTACTGTCCGTATTTAAAGTCCCGTCATTACTGGTAGGTGGAGAATATTAGTATTTTTTCCATTTCTATTTCTTCTAGGCTTTCCAAGCTAGTGGGCAGAGGATTTTTCATAGTGATCTTGTGGATGTTTTGTATTTCAGAAGCATCTGGGGAAGAAGCTTCTTTTCTTTCATTTATGATCCTATTTACCCAAGTTTGTCCTCTCTCTCTCTCTCTCTCTCTCTCTCTCTCTCTCTCTCTGTCTGTCTTTTTTATGGGACACACATGGCAGTACTCAGGGGTTCCTCCTTAAAAATTTTTTTTTTTATTGACTTACAGTGATATACATAGTTTCAAGATTCTTCATGATTGGATTTCAGTTACATAATGTTGCAAAACCTATCTCTTCACCCGTGCACATTTCCCACCACCCATGTCCCCAGTTTCCCTCCCTTTCCTGTCCCCTCTGCCTCCCACCCCCTGTGGCAGGCATTTTACTCTCTCTCTCTCTCCTCTCTCTCTCCCTCTCCCTCTCTCTACCTCCCCCCTTTCTCTTTTGGGCATTATGGTTTGAAATACAGGTACTGAAAGATTATCGTATGTATCTTTTTTTATTAAAATAATGTAGCGCTGCTATTTGTTCAGCCATTAATTAAACTGATTGAATTGGGCATGAACTCCACATTACTTTTTTTTTTTATTAGTGAAGCACCATGAGGCACAGTTGTAGATTTACAAATCTTTGTGCTTGGGTTTCGGTCATACAATGATCAAATACCCATCCCTCCACCAGTGCTCATTTTCCACCACCATGGATAATATTCCCCCCTTCCCCCCCTCCCACCCTGCCTCTGTGGCAGGGCATTCCAATTCCAGCTTTGCCTGTGAAGTGCTCCCCTCTGGGGATTGTCACAGAGGGTGTGAGGAAACATGGGTAACAGTGGCTGGCAGGCAGGCACAGTGTTCTGTCACCATTACTTTGCATTAGTTCATCAGTTTTCATCTCTCCCCAAGTCACATAGTGATGACAAGGGAGTGGCTGGAGCATAAGGGCAGAGAGTAAATTTCAATGATGTTCAAGTTCAATTTCATGCACGTGCTTTAGATTTTTGTTTTGTTTTGGATCTGGGAGCCACACCTCATGGTGCTCAGGATTTACTCCTGGCTCTGTGCTTACTCATCACTCCTGGTGCCGGGGATTCAGACGGGGGTGCATTCAGACTTGCTGCGTGCAAGGCAAGTGCTTTAACCACTTGTAATCACTGTCTCTCGAGCCCCAACGCCTTGCTTGTAACTGATACTGGTTTCATCCATGGCCCTGCAAACAGATGGTCCCCTAAACCTGGCCAGGGTGCTCCCTGAGCCCAGAGCCAGTAGTAAGTCTTAAGCACCACTGGGTGTAGCCCTCAAAACAAAAAACACTCAGAGTGACACAGATTGGGTTCAGTTCTAGCCTCAGTGCTGTGCTGTGGCTTTGCAGGGACTTCAGTCTTGTGAACTATTCTTATCACATTTTATGTTTTTGCGAATATTATCAGTTTGTGATGGCATTTGCTTTCCTAAATACCCTTGTCAAAAAATAAGCAGTTGGTATATCAGTTTTGTCATGGATTCTCAGAAGTCTGCATGCCTCTGTCTGGCAATGCAGAAACATGAGCAAGGAGAGAGGGCCCTTGGCAGATGTGTTAAGTCCTGGAGCCTCAGAATTCTCGCTGAACTCTCAGTGACACTGGAGCACAGCGGGGCTGTGTGAAAGTGCAGGTGCGTGCTGGCTGGTAGTGGCACAGGTGTGACTGCTGAGGCCCAGGAGCCACAGGCAAGGAGAGTTCCAGCTTCTTCCCTGGTGCCCTGCCCCCTCAGCAATCCCACAAGCAAAGTTTCCACTCTCAGGGAAAACATCTCTTTTCCTTCCCCGGCGAGGGGGGGCGGGGAGTTAGTCAGCCACATTCCTTGGAGGGGGGGAGGGTTCTTACTCCCTTGTCAGTTCCCCACACCTATGGCCCTATTCCAGGTAGAATGGGAATGGGAAACCCTCAAATATTGGTTCTCTGCAAGAACAGTTCTTGACCACCAGGCTCTGACCACCTTGGTAAGGTCAGGGTAACTGGGCCTCACGTCAGTAATCTCCCCCTCTACCCTCCTTGCACTTACAGTGTCCAGTTAGGAATGAGATGTGTGTTTATTCAAAAACATCTGCGGCCGGATGGGGGGACATGGCCCTTCCCAGTAAACCCCGCTGGTGGTTCAGTGCGAGGGCCCGAGGATGTGTTGCCGACCAGACCCTGCAGTGTGGGAGTACCAGCTCTATCCTAGCAGTGCTCAGGGAAGGGTTGAGTGGGGGCACTCCAGGCTTGCACTCGATGATGTGGGGGCCCATGTGGTGCCAGGGATCCAGCCAGGTCAGACTCATTTAAGGCACCTGACCCCCCGCCCTATCTCTCCAGTCCCTAGTAGGTTGATTGAGCGTGATGGATTCTGGGGGTGGGGGCGAGGGGCGAGGACTGGATGTGAGTTGTCACAGCTCATTGGGCCCATGAACTGAAGGTGGTCTGGGCACAGCCATCAGAACAGAAGAGGGTCTCTTGACTGAGAAGAAGAAATGGTTTCTCTTTCTTTCTTTCTTTCTTTCTTTCTTTCTTTCTTTCTTTCTTTCTTTCTTTCTCTCTCTCTCTCTCTCTCT
>JAOXYA010044346.1:0-12461 GCA_028565675.1 Sorex palustris | reverse complement strand
CACCGCCAACTCATACCTGGCTTTCCTACAAGCTCTGAGGTGGTGGCGGGGGGAGGGGGGCGGGCAGAAGGGAGCAACACCCTTTCCCTCCTGGGGAGGCATAGCGCCGTAGTTTAATGCATGGTCCATTCACTTTTCTGCCACAAGCTGCCCTACCACTTACCCCTTGGGGAAAAAATAAGAACTGTCTTCACCCTCTACTTCCCTGCTCTTCTTTGCTCTACATCTATCCTGATGTCCACCTGAGCCCAGGTGGAGGCTGGTACCCAGAGGCCTGGTCTTGGATGGGGCATCTTTGGTTCTTAGCATTGTACATCTGGGGACACTGGTCTTAAAATGGGACATCCTCTGGGTCTCTAACGCTGAAAGAGAGCAGAGTTAGGGAATATTCGGGCATTCTTTAAGAAGGAAATACAGCGGTACCATCAACAGCAAGAAAGCAAGAAAGCAGAGCCCATCTGTCCCCTTGCCCCTGCCCAGCCACAGGCCTGGACGGACACAGGGCCCGGGAGGTAGGGAGGGTAACAGCCTGGCGGAGGTGCAGACTGAGCACTGTGAACAGTGGGGGCTTCTGGGGGAGTGTCCTTGGCTCGAGGATCTCACATGCTGGTCCAGTGCTACCTTCTAAAAATTATTAAGGAACTGTGATTGACAAAGGTACTGATAATTGAGTTCCAGGCATATAATATTTCAACACCAACCCCACCACGGTGTCAACTTCCCTCCACCCAAGTTCCCATATTTCCACCCCACCTGCCTGCCAACTTCTAAAGTGTGAGTTGTGGGCATGGCCTGAGCCAGACACTCAACTTCCATGCCCGGAAGTTGTTGGCGATGCCCACAAAGGTTCCCGTCACTCTGCCATGATCACAGTGTCTGGCCTCCCGAACCGAGAAGTAGGGGTGAAGTCTGTCTTTTCGGGAGCAAGTGCAGGGATGAGAAATCCTCCCAGACTCCACTGTCTTCTTACACAAATGCAGGGGCACTGGCAGCAATATGATGTGTGTGATGTTGACCTGGAAGGAAGGGGTGCACGTTTCTGGGTCTGTTTTACTGCTAAGGAGATGAACGAGAGAAGGACCATCCACACGGTTTTTGTCAGACTCACGCCTCATACATGGTGGGTGACAAAGGCGAGCCTTGTCCTAGGAACAAGACGAAGCAGGAGGTCAAGAAGGAAATCTTCCTCTTTGCGTGCATGACATAGAGGTGTCCAGGACTGTTCCTCTTGAATCCTTACCAGGACCCTGTGAGATGTGTCTTTATCTCAAAATTGACAAAACAAAAAACAAAAAACCCCTCAAGTGATTCCAGTGGCTCACTGGTTTAGAATCTGAAGGTGAATCTGTGAGCCAAAGGTGATACGTCCTTTCCCTTCTGTCCTCAACATTGGACAGAATGACCTCCTCTCCTTTCTGCAAGGATGAAAGTCAGTGCCTTGGGGCTGGAGCGATAGCACAGCAGGTAGGGCGTTTGCCTTGCACGCGGTCGACCCGGGTTCGATTCCCAGCATCCCATAGGGTCCCCCAAGCACTGCCAGGAGTAACTCCTGAGTGCAGAGCCAGGAGTGACCCCTGTGCATCGCTGGGTGTGACCCAAAGAGAAAGAAAACAAAAAATGTCAGTGCCTTGAATGTTGCTGCATTTAAAAACAAGTATTCCAGGATCCCACTAAAACTCAGCTTAAAACTGATGCCCAAGGGGACTAGCGCGATAGTACAGTGGGTAGGACGCCTGGCTTGCACGCAGCCAACTAGGATTCAATCCCAGCATTCCCCTGAGCACCGCCAGGAGTGATCCCTGAGTGCAGAGTCAGGGGTATGGAGCACCGGTGGATGTGGCCCCCTCTTCCCTGCAAAACACAAAACCAGTCTGATGGCTGGGATCTCAGTGACCCCCAGGGGTTATGTTGGCAATGGTCTCAGGATTTGTGGTTTAAGAGTGGGAGTGAGAAAAGTTAATTTATATATAAGATCTGAGCTGGAGGACCTTAGATAACCCTCTCAGCCTACTTCTTGGACGCTGCAGAGAAAGGCCTCTGTGCAAAGCCATCAACTGCTTTGTCATATAGAAAAAATAAGCACTCCATCACCAAGTGGCCTTTCAAAAAGGGACCTCAGGCTTTGGTCTAGAGGCATTGGACCTGCCACTCTTAAAAGTGATTCATCCCATAAAGGATGGGGAATTCGTCACTTTTCAGAACAGATCACCGTGGAGCTGACCTAAAAAAGACCTGAGTGAAGCCCACAGTGCAGGCCTGACCATGCTGGGCTGGGGGTGGCAATTCAGCCCACCAGGACATGGGCATCCGGCCCAGCGGAGTGCTCTTTCTATTCTATGCAGTCCAGGCTGGAGAGAAAACAGAGAACTCTCTCAAGAACTTGGTATGTGTTGCCACAAATACATCAGACACATTTACCATGGAATTCATTTCTCCCTCGCTAGAGAAGCAACTCTAAACGTGTAATTAAAATCACAGAGATTTAAAAAACAACAAGAACAAAAAAGCTGGGGCCAACAGTTAAATATATCGTTGATTTTGCTCCAAGTTTAGGAGACATGCTGCCAAAGTGAGCACAGTGGCTGCTTTTGGGAGGACCGACCTCTGCATCAATGACATTGGGCTGCCAGGCTGCCCGTTATTTAGGTAGAACATCACACGGATGCACCGACATGAGGTGCAGGAGAGCTCAAAGAAACGAAAGAACCCCGTTCCCTTCCCAAATGGAGGAGCGGGGCGCGATACCCCTGTGCCCAAGTGTGGCACAGAACCAGGGCTCAGTGGAGGCCCCTTTCCACCCACCCTTCCCCGACTCCTGCAGGGGACTCGGGGCTCTGGTACATATGACTCAAGAAAGTGCCTGAGGGAGGTCTAAGGCCCAAAGCCCAAGTCTAGGCACCAGCGACCGGGAAGAAAGCTACCTTCCTCCGAGTTTCCTTTTGTGATCTGTAAAGTAAGAATAAAACTCGCCTTCTGTGTAGTAATCTAGAGATTTTTTTTTAATGATATAAGAATATAAGGGCTCTAGAAATACAAAGCTTTATTGCTATTCTGCACCAGGGACGAACTCCCAGGCCGACTCTTTGGGGCCTTAACAACTTGCCAAGGGCCCTTGTGATTCCTTCCAAGAAGAAATTCCCTCTTCTCTGGGAACATAAAAATCAATCTGCGATGTGCTCGAAGAATCCTCATCAAGTCCCTGAATAATGCTCTACGTCTCCTCAGAGGTTGAGAGAAGCCTTTGAAATGTTCTGTGACTTTCTCTTTCACACGTTCACACATTTTTTCTGAAAACAATAAAAAACGTTCCTCTGGAAAAGCACCAATGGGTGTATTCAGCTGGTAGACCAAAAGGTTGAACATGCTCAGCTATAAATTATTAGTAGAAACCTGGGTCATTTGTGGACTCCTAGAACCACGATTCTCTAGAAACTAGCCATCAATACTTTTGGAAATAATTTCCCTTCAAAGGCTCGGGGAAAACATGCCAACTAGTTTTTTTTACAAATGAAAGGTGAAAAAAACCCGTCCTTACTTCCCAAGGTTTCATAAGACCTGTGTAGGTTAAGTCTGCGGGGCGACAGTGCCACCTGGTGGTCAGTGCACACTACACATGCGTACACACATACATGTTCTAGAGTTAAAACCCTGCAAATGACACCCGACCAAGTTCCCAGTATTAGCAGTTCCGAGGATAGGCAAATCCTTCTAGAAATGGCTCTATCTGTGAAAGAAGAATAATTTAAATCAGGGATTTACTAACTATGCTATAGTGAGCAGAGGGCTTTTCCTATCTGCCCAATTCTTGGCATCATGACGATCTGATTGACAAAAGAAAGCCCGACTGAGAAAAAAGTCCGAAATATTTTACTTTTTGTGATACATCCATTTTACAAAAGAGCAGAAACATTTAAGGTGGCACCACCAAGTTGACGGAAGTTGCTGGCGCGTCGCCGCGGGGCTGCTCTCACAGAGTCTTTCTCAAGGCAGCTTGTGTCATGCTGAAGAGATAAGCTTCGTAGATTATATTTAAGAAGTTGTCATCGTTCTGGAAAATAAAACCAAGATATGCAAGGGGATGTGACTTGGTGGCAGACACTAAAGGCTTCCTTTGCAGCTCAGCGGGAGAAGGGACCACCAAGTGAAGGATGCTTGGAGGGCCCGCTCGGGATGGGAGATGTGTGCTCAAGGCCGACTATAGACCGAACACGATGGCCACTTAATGCCTGTATTGCAGACCACAACACCCTAAAGGAGAGAGAGAGCAAAGGGAATGTGCCTGCCACAGAAGCTGGGGGTGAAGGGGGGTCATGGGGTGTGTGTGTGTGTGTGGGGATACTGGGCACATTGGTGGTGGAGGTTGGGCACTGGTGGAGGGATGGGGACTCAATCACTGTATGACTGAAACGTAAGCATGGAATTTGGAAAGTCTGTAATTGTAACTCACGGTAATTCGTTAAAAAAATTAAAAAAAATTTTTTTAAAGGCTTCCTTTGTCTTGGAGCTGAAATGGCGTCTTGGCCCACCGTGAGAGCGGACTGGTCTTCAGTGCGGTGGTGGGCTGGAGGGGCACAAAGGCAAGGCCAACTGGAGTTGGGGGGGGGGCTGGAGTCAGAACGGCGGGAGCGAGTGCTACCACGTCCGACAACCCAGCCGAGTGGCAGTCTGGAAGGTTTCCTCGTTGACAGGCTTGTGCCTGCTGAGTGGGGAGACAAGGGCCCCGAGAGAAGGCTGGATTCAAAAGAAACGACCCAGGTCCCTGATTCTGGAAATCTGGCTGGAAATTTTGCTGTTGGCTCTTAAAGGTCCCACCACTCTTCCACAACATGGACACTTTGCTTTCGGCTTGGTTAAGTCTACACTTGCAGTGAGCTTCGCTGGTGCCCTACCAGAGCCAGTATAATGTTCCCACTGGTTACGGGAAGCCTTGGGCCTTGGCAAAGCAGTCAATGCAGCTGGGAAACTCTCAGCTCTCCTGTCTGGTCAATGGCTAAGGGAAACCACGCACGGTCTATTCCGTGGCCTGCTCGAATTTTAATTCTAGAGTCTTCCTCCCACCCAAATTCTCTGAAGTGTTAGCAGTTCGCCCACGCTTCACATTCCTCCTTCCTTCCTTCTAGGGACCCCACAGAGGGGGCATTCTCACTGAAAAGAAAGGCAGAAATATTCTTCCTCCTTTTCCTACAAAGTAATCACAAGTCCCCATGCACGAGTGTGTGACCTACCAGTGGTGGACTAAAACCAGAGACTGTTTGGTGTGTGTGTGTGTGGGGGGGGTAGTTCGCACCGTTCCCCAAGAAGAGGAGATCTGCAATCCGGGAGCAAGAGAAACGTGTGCAGCCGGTGGAGGGGACAGAGACGGTCCCTGACTGACAGAGTCAGGCACTGGCCTGGCCCTTTAGACGTAAAGAGACAGCTGGAGCAACACGACTGAAGTGGAATCAGCCAAGGGCTGGAGCGACAGCACAGGGGGAGGGTGTTTGCCTCGCACGCGCCTGACCCGGGTTCAATTCTCAGCATCCCATAGGGTCCCCCGAGCACTGCCAGGAGTACATGAGTGCATGCATACACGAGCCAGGAGTGACCCCTGTGCATTGCTGGGTGTGACCCAAAAAGCAAAAGAAATTTTTTTTTAAAAAAAGGAGTGAGCCAGGGCGGGGCAGGGTAGAGGGAGAATGAAGTTTTCCAAGAGAAGTTTTCCCTTTGTTGTTCACAGAGAACAACTTAGCCTCGGATGCACTGACAACGACCCGCCCCTCAGTAGGGCTCCGCTGTTTGTAGCCGCGTGCATTCGTTTACGACTGTTAGTCCGCTTCACCCACGTGCTGATTTCAGCCCATTTCCCTTCCACTCCAAAACGCTGAGAACTGTCTTCTTTGTTTGTGTGGGGGGCACATCTGGCAATGCTCAGGGCTCACTCCTGGCTCTGTGCTCAAGGATCGCACCCGGCGGTGCTCGTGGAACCGCACGTGGCGCTGGGGGATCCAAATGGGTCAGCGGTGTGCAAAGCAAGACCGTCGCCCTGGGCTCTCTCCAGCCCATCTTCCTAAATACTTCTCAGATGAGACAACTGCAGAAGCGGCAGCCTCCTCTAGAATTCACCAGAAACTTCAATAATGGAAAAGGAAACTCGATTAGAAACGCTTTCTTCAAGACTCTCGGGAGGGGAGATAAATCGAGGCGACGAGGCTGTTTGGAGAAAGCGATCTGCCTTTCAAGGCTAACGCCTCATCTCGGGTGTTTTCTGAGGCAGGGTGACGTCCCCGGCGTGGCTCCTGGCTCAGGGTGGAGGGCGTGTGCCCGCACCCCGCGTGGCCGCTCCCACGCACGCCACCTCCGCCTGCCATGTCAGCGCCCCAAGAGGAAAAGTCGTAGGTTCGCTGCGAAGGCTAAAATGCCTGCACACGTGGGGTGTGTAAGAGCGCAAAGCCCATGGCTGCGTGTGCTGTTTCTGCTGCTGCTACGGTTTCAGTCAGCCCTCCCTGTCCTGACCGAAAGGCATGAGCGGTCCCAGCGTCCTTCGTGACTCTGCTTGAACTCACTCCTAACCCTGCCCCTTGCTCTGACTCCTATTCCCCGCACTCCTCTTCTCTGTCTCTTTCCTCTCTCCTGTCTCTGTCTCTGTCTCTCTCTGCACCCAGAGGCACCTAGACTCTTCTCAGTGGTGCTTAATGAGACAGAGCGTGTCTCGTTAGAAACTTAAACTCATCAGAAATCGTTCTTTTCCTGCCAGGTGATAGCTTGGCGAGCAGGGAAGGGCTGAGTGAATCCTTCACTCTGGAGGAGTGAAGACTCGCCACCCGCAGGACCCCTGAGATCCCATCACCCGCAGGACCCCTGAGATCCCATCACCCGCAGGACCCCTGAGATCCCATCACCTGCAGGACCCCTGAGATCCCATGCTGAGCACAGAGGCCCCGGGGCTTGGGCTGAGTAGGCTCCTTGCACTGCCCTTACCTGGATGAGGTGCAGCAGTGCCTCCTGAAGCTGCCGCTTGCTCAGGGTGCCGCCGGGTGCCAGTGCGGGCTCCGGGTTCTGTAGGGGCACGAGGAGGCCGGCGGGGGCAGCCCGGGGGTCCGGGGTCCCCGGGGCCAAGCGTCCGCGGCTCCTCTCCCTCAGCAGGCCCGCGGGGGCTTGCGTGAACACCACGGGGGACACCAGCAGGGGAGGGGCAGCCGCAGCGGGGACCCGCTGAGACGAGATGACCTGCATGGGGACAGGAGAGAGCAGGGTGAGGGCGGGTCGGGAGCGGGCGCGGCTGCCCAGGCGGCGCCAGGCACTGGGAGGAGACTCCTCCTCGGGTGCTCCTCACGCTGTCCCCTCAGAGCACCACCCGGCGGGGGCAGACTCTGAGCCCGCTGCTCCTTCGGCAGCTGAGGCCCACCTCGACTGCGGGTTCAGGTGGGGCTTCAGCACTGAGTCTGGGTCTTCTGGGGACAGTTCCCCAGCCCTGCTGCCACCTCTCCCCGGGCAGGACCGCCCCCCGGGCAAGCAGGGCGCCTGGTCCCAGCCTGCTGGTGGCCCCCCTCTCCCCGGCAGCTCTCCTGGCCTGCAGGGACTCCCACTTCCTGCTTCCCCAGGCCTAAGTCTGTTTTAGTTTGGGGAGGGGACAGGCTTGGTGCTGGCCCTCTCAGCCGCTGCCCCGCCTGGGGGGTGTCTGCCCCTCCACGGGGCGAGGGGGCCGCAAGCCAAGTTTCGCGACAGCTTCTCCAGTTATGCAAGTGACATTCTGATCCCTCCCGGGCTGACTCCTACGGCCTGTGCTCGTCTGTTTCCAACTAAGGTGAGGAAGAAAGAATGTCATTCATTCACTTCCCAGTGGCCCCCAAAGAACTTACGAACAGGGGTGTGTGTGTGTGTGTGTGTGTGTGTGTGTGTGTGTGTGTGTGTGGCGCGGAGGGGAGACAAAGGCTAGCAATGTGGAAACTGAGGCCCCATGCTCCCTCCCCGGCGCGTGCTCCGCACAGCCTTTCCTGTTCGCTATTTCCAGGCGGGTGCAGGGACGGCTGCTCCCCAGGGAGGCTCCCGGGCTGTCAGAATGAGCCGCGTGTGGGCTGCAAAAATGTGCGGATCCTTGCCAGTGCCCCACACTCAGCGCTGGAAAGAGAAACGTGCACGTCAAATGCTTCCCCCCAGTTCTCCTGGCGTCCGATCCTGGGGAGAGAGGGGGAGAGGTGGTGGTGGTTGGTGGTGTGTGTGTGTGTGTGTGGTGGTGGTGGGGGAGAGACAGAGACAGAGAGACAGAGACAGAGACACACACGAGTTTCAAAAGAAAGGCACGGTGGTGCGCAGGACTCAAGTGTTTGGTGGCCGAGAGCTGTTCCCCTGGCCTGCCCACGGCAACAGCAGGGACTAGCCCCCAGGGAAGCGGGGGACGGAGAAACAGGGCCCCAGGTGGCGCCGGCAGTCAGTTTCTTTCTCTCTCCTTCCCAGCAGAGTCCAATCTCTTCCCTTACAGCACAAGCATAGTCGCAGTTTTGGTCGTCGTCCCACTCATCATAGTTCCATCATCCTAGTCTCCTCACAGACCTCAAAAGTCCTCAATGTCCTCACCGTTGTATTCCCATTTTCCCCTTACAGCGGAGTTACATAGCAATCATGAAGGGTGGTACACATAGTGGGGTTGAACACTGTCATAACCATAAACAGAGGCAAAGCCCCTCCTTCTGGGGGAAGTTCGAGGGGATTAACTCAAGGACAAAACCTCATCCCAGAGTTCAGCACTCCAGATTACTAGGAGATCCACTCAAGGGTGGGATATACTCAATCCAGAGTGCATAGCTTTCTCCTCTGCCCAGCTAGTAATCCATTTAAACAATCACAGCAAATTTCCTTCTTGTAATATCCCTAGTCATTTTGTATGAACGCAGACATATCTTAAGCTTAAAGACTGGCTAAGCCATGCAGATGACATAAAGGAAAGAGAGAAGCAATACAGGACTATCAGTGCCTGATGGAACTGGGTGTGCCTCATGGGCACTGTTGTGGGAGTAGCTCGAGAAACCTTAGCTCTCTGCGGAAGGAGCAAGGACAACCCAAAGTTAGCCAACAGACAGACACACACAGAGAACAGAAGACAGCGACAGAAGTGAGGCCACAGTATCGGCCTGGCCTGAGGCTGAGGGCCAGCAGTCCACTGGAGTGGGGTCTCAGAGCAGAGGTTTTCAGGAACCTTCCACATGAACAGTGAAACCCAGGGTTATGGTAACACAATGACTTAGGCTAGATGCTTCACATTATCATTTTTTTTAGAGGAAAAAAATATTTTTGAGGAACCATTCGTAAGTGACTTGCCAACTCATGACCAAAGGACCAAAGCTGATCCCTTTAACACGTAGGGGGCAAGTCCTGCTTTTTAAAAATCACTGGATTTTCGGGGCTGGAGCGATTGCACAGCGGGTAGGGTGTTTGCCGTGCATGCAGCCAACCCGGGTTCGATTCCCAGCATCCCATATGGTTCCCCGAACACTGCCAGGAGCAATTCCTGAGTGCACGAGCCAGGAGTAACCCCTGTGCATTGCTGGGTGTGACCCAAAAAGAAAAAAAAATCACTGCATTTTCAGGACACTGGAATCAATCCAGATGGACACAAAATCCAAACTCCCATGTCAGGGGAGAGGTGGGAGGGGTGGGTGGGGGAGTGGCATTTTGGCAGGGAGGACGTTTGCCTTGCATGTGGCCAGCCTGGGTTTGATCCCCGGCATCCCATCTGGTCCTGTGAGAACTGCAGGTGCAGTTCCTGAGTGCAGAGGCAGGAGTAACCCCTGAGCATTGCCGGGCGTGGCTCCCAAACTGTAAGGAAATAGCTCCGAATTACTGATGAATACAGACAACCATCTTCCTTGAAGCTCACAGTACTTGTGAAAGTGACCCGGTCTTATACGCCCTGTGGGAGTGTGTGTATGGCATGAGAGGGGTCTGAAAGGCAGACTCTGCCCTCAGGAAGTTCTACTGGGGGAGACAGACACCAGCAGAAAACAGGCACAGTTCGGGGGTCAGTGGCCTGCGTGCCCCTTCCGACCAGGCGGGCGTTCGTGCTCCTCCTGACCCACCCGGGGCCCAGCGCCAGGCACGCAGGCAGCGCTCAGAACTGTTAACTGCAGAACTGCCCTTGGCAACAGGGCAGGCACCGGGCACTGCAGAAGGAGTGCAGAGCAAACCGGAAGTTTCCGCAGTGAAAGGGTAGAGGTGATTTTTCCTCTGTCTCTGTGTGCCGCCCCGTCCCGTCCCCAGCCCCCGCTGCACCGGCGCTGTGAAGACTGAACACTGGCAGCATCTGCAGGAGGGCTGCTTCGAGGGAGGCGGGGGCGTGCGCCTCAGGCCTGGGTTCTCGAGCACGGGTGGCTGGTGTGCTCTGCTCGCTTCCACGCAGAGGAAGCCTGTGCTCTGTCCGGCAGGCGCTTCTCTCTTCTCTCCCTCCACACCTTTCTAACTCAGCTCCAGCAAAGCTGTCTCGTCTCACCATTTCACCTGAAATTCTTTCTTCTGCGAGGGAAAAAAAAGCGACACGCCTGGAACGCCTGAGCTCAGGTTTGGACCGACATGGTTCAGGCTGGGTGCTTCCCCGAGCACTGGTGGCCGAGGTGGGTCCAACAGGGAGGTGGAGACACTTTTTTTTTTTTTTATCTCAAGTCAATCCCCCGGCTTCCCACTTTCCCAAGCTACCAGCAACATAAAACAGTGACCTTAAAGGGACTACAGTGAACTACTTCGATCCCGGGCATCTCGTATGGCTCCCAGAGCCTGCCAGGAGCACTCCCTGAGTGCAGTCAGGAAAAGCCCCGGGCCCACCACGTGAGCCCCCCGCACCCAGCACACACACAAAAGGGAGGTAACTTCATGAAAATTGGTGAGCCCACCATGTGTGCCAACTCCCACTCCACACACACACACACACACACACACACACACAAAGGGAGGTAACTCCATGAAAATTTGCATTTCAGGTATGCTCTCCTGGGAAAACTATGCTTTCTATAGTCTTCATGGCCATTTCAGCCCCAGACAAGTACTCCCTTGCTTTCCCTTAACTCTCTGAGACATTCCATGGGAAGTCAGAGCTCTTCGCTAGGAACTGGGGTGCCGCTGACTTAGGACGCAGACACGGTCCTAGAGAGACGGCCACAGCATCCCCTGAGGAAGGATGCAGGTGTGAGCCGGCAAGGCAGGGCAGCCACCCCTCCCGGGAACCTCAGCCCCTGCGGAGGAGAGGAAAGTGCCTCCTTCCAGGCAGAGCCGAGAAGCCGGCCGCAGTTCTGGACAGACAGGTCACTGCGTGATGGGACCCGACCCCTGCTCTCCTTCGGGCCTTGGAGTCCGTTACCTGAGAAGGCGGCGGCTGCTTTTCCGAGTGGATCCAGGACTCCAAGGGCCTTCCTGCCGTGGAGTTGCGGGCGGCGGGGAACTTGGGCGCCAGGGCGGGCCGGGCGGAGGCGAGGAGCGGGGCCAGCCCCGAGCTGCCCCCCTGAGCGTCCGCGAGCAGCGTGGGTCCCGCCTGCTCGGTCCCACGGCCCTGCTGCTGCTCTGACGCCGGCGGAGGGAGGGCACCCCCAAGACACGCCGGCCGTGAGGCCGAGTGCGGCGTCCTGCAGAGGCCGGCGGGGCTTCCCGGGGAACTCTGCGGCTTCTCTGTCAGGTGCTGAGTCCGGGGCGCCCCAGGGACCCCATCGACGGCAGGGGGCCGATGGCCACTTCTGCAGAGCGGGTCTCCGGGGAGTTCGGACAGCGGGGGGTGGTCTGCGCTCCGGACCAGGAGCTTCTGGATGGCTGGGCAGAGCGGCTTCTCCAGGCGGGGCGAGGGTCTCCCAGGCTCCTCAGAGGGCAGGGCGCCGACCACCCCCTGCTTCCCCACTGGCTGCTCTTGCTGCTGCTGCTGCTGCTGCTGATGATGATGATGGAGGGTCGGGGGACGCCCCATGATTTCCTGACACGCAGCTTTGTCCTGCCTCCCAAAGAGAGCTGTCAAGGACAAGTGTTGGGGTTCAGGGTCAAAGGTCTGGAAAAAACAGAAATGTCTGAAAATGGGTCTACAAGAAATTCAGTTATTTGGAGGAGGGGTTGACGTGGAATGCTATGCAATATTAATTACCTGGCCAATAATTCTTTTTCTATTTACAAAGGATGAATGACAACAGACAGAAAACAGAGACAACAAACTTGGCAAACGCGCGATCTCCTTTCAATGTAAAAAAAATAAATAATTCACAGCATTCTCTCCTCTTCCCTCCTAGATAGCCATTACTGATTAATATCTGTTGATGGATAAACTAGGTCTATCATCCTTGATGGGTATGGAGCTTACAGATTTGGGATCACTGTCACTGTCACTGTCACTGTCCTCCCATTGTTCATCGATTTGCTCGAGTGGGCCCAGAAACGTCTCCTTTGTGAGACTTGTTGTTACTGTGTCTGGCATATCGAATACGTCACGGGGAGCTTGCCAGGCTCTGCCGTGCGGGCGA
>JAOXYA010044316.1:0-12462 GCA_028565675.1 Sorex palustris | reverse complement strand
AAGCTACCCGTGATGTATTTGATATGCCAAACACAGTAACAACAAGTCTCATGATGGAGACGTTACTGGGCCCGCTCAATCAAATCGACTTATTCCTTTTAGAAAAGAAAACCCTGAGAATAAAAAAAAAATAGCACTGTAGCACTATCCTCCCATTGTTCATTGATTTGCTCGAGCAGGCAAGAGTAACGTCTCACAATAAATTGTGAGACTTGATGTTACTGTTTTTGGCATATTGAATATGTCACAGGTAGGTGGCCAGGCTTTTGCCATGCAGGCAAGATACTCTCAGTAGCTTTCTGGGCTCTCTGAGAGGGGCGGAGGAATCGAAGCTGGGTCAGCCATG
This sequence comes from Sorex palustris, assembly GCA_028565675.1. Lineage (NCBI taxonomy): Eukaryota > Metazoa > Chordata > Mammalia > Eulipotyphla > Soricidae > Sorex > Sorex palustris. The sequence continues at coordinate 12,116 of JAOXYA010044316.1, read as the reverse complement.
TACAAGGCAAACCCCTTTCCTGCTGTGCTATCGCTCCAGCCCCTAAGTTAGTATATTCTACAATTAATTCAAAGCATGAAAGTTGCATTACAAGTACACACAGTTTTATTTTACTCCATTCTACTAACTGCATTTTGGAATATAAAAGAAAATAATTTCAAGGATCATAAATGTTATGTTGGCATAAAAATTATGTAGCTTAAAATATGGCTTGAGTTTAAACTATTGTTTTTACATGTATAAACTATATTTAAACTGCCTTCATTATTTAGAAGGTCCGTAATTTTTAAAGTATTATTTACATCTGAGATAGAAATACTGTATTTTAAAATGTTATACGAGATGATGTGCAATATGCCAAAGCTTTATATTTATATTTCTGATAGGCTACTATTAAGATTTGATATTTTGTACTTGAGAGGTATTTATGTTCAAGACTTTTTTTTCTAGTCTTCAATAATTACATACTGTCAAAGGGAAAATTATGCAAACCTGGATAAAATACCACCGAGAGGAATTCAAATTTAGATCAGGGCAAAATAATTGCATTGTAAGCATGAGACTTGAAGTTTAATCCTCAGATTTACCCTTAAATGCTAATCTCACTACTGATGGCACTACTGTTTTGAATACCCAGAAATTATGCTGTCTCTTTCTTTCACATCAAAACCAAGTGTTCAAAAACATCATAAGCAAATTCCAGTAAGTATCACAATCAAGTATTTGCAAATTCTGGTCATTGAAACAGTAACATCAGGAAATAAATGAAACAAATGGGAGGGGAATAAAATTTACTCTAGAATTGAAAAAAATACTATTAAACATTTTTTGTGGAAGGGTAAAAAAATAAAGGGAAAAACAGGAAGATACCAGGTACTTATCAAAATTATTGACATGATCTTCAATTACATAATTCATTCAAAACTATATTGCTATCAGAAAGATTTATTATCCACTTAACAGCCACAGAGACTTACTAATTTATATATTATGTTAGACCAAAGCTTCTAAAAAGTTAGTAGTAGTCAATTCACAAGTGAAAATTATAATTTATTCAATAATTAAGATGCTGAACATACAACCAAGTATAATAAAACTCTTGTATAATATTAGTAAAGTACATAAATGAGACCTTAGCTAGGCTGGGATTTGAGAAAGCCTTTCAAAAAACTCGTGATAACTCTGAACTGGCGATAAATAAAAGTTTAAGTGAGAAAGCATTTGTGAAAAGAGTAAGAGAACTGGGATTTACATGGACAGAGGAGTGCGAAGAAAATATATGTTCCATCTGGGAAATAATGTAAATATTTAAAGAAGCATGAAAGAGCATAACCTTCAAAGACTAAAAAAAAAAAAAGGAAGACTGGAAAACAAAAATGGTACCAGAATTTCCAGATTTCCAGGCATCAGAAATCACAATTCATACAAAGGAAAGGAGATAACCTCTAAAGCATTTTAAACAAGAATATGGCATAACAGCCTTTATATGTTAGCATTGTTCACTACAGTACAAAGAGAAACGCATGGGTTATTGAGAAAGAGAGGGAGACTCTGAGCAAGCTAAGATGGCTGAAACTATTGTCAATGAATTGGAAAGTGCAACTTATTTTTGAAAGGAATCAAAGTCTATGAGAAAGGTTCTCAAAACTAGTGGGAGTAGTTGTCTCCACAAGAGGAAGCTTGAGGAGATAAAAAAGAAAAATACTGCCAATATATTTTGGCCAACATGGAATTCTAGAACCCCTCTTTCTCAGGAATGTCATCTTGCTCAAGCTGTTGCCACCCAGGACACCCAGTGAGTAGGGAATATTAAGAATTCCTCTGGGTGATAACCTACTACAATAAGGGATGTTGTACCCAGGAACCTCTACTCACTGTAGACCCACATCTATGGAAATCAGGTCCTGAATACTGGAAACCATGGCAGAACATCTGCATGTGTTGTCTGTACAACTAAGTTGAATTTCTCTCTTTTAATCTAAGCTACTCTTATTAAATTGATGTCACAATTACTCCTTTTAGCATAGTATAATTATACAGAAGTATTTATAAACTACATTTCACTGCATATTGTTGCAGCTTGTGTGCTGATTTTTTGCTGGGGGAAAAAAAAAACATGGAATGAGACCATTATGTGAAGTTTAAAAAAATTGTACCCATATCAAAAACACAGCATGATGATTATGCAGTAGTGATGCTAGTTTTCTGAAATAGGATATATAGATTTTTTCTTATGTAAAACCTATTTACCCATAATCGTACTCTATACAATGATGTACAATGAATCTTATTTTTGTTTTTGTTTTTTTACTTAAATGATTTCTTAGTTTAAAGTATTAGCTAAATTTTCATAGGCTATTCACAAGAATAAAGACAACTGGGGGACTATAAACATTATCATCAAACTATAGAAAAAATTACTGAATTTTTTAATGAAATCAATGTAAACTATAAACCAATATCTTATAGAATACATGGCATTAATTGTTTTCTTCTGATTTGCCATGAGTAGTTTAATCTTAAATTTGAAAATCTAAAATCATACGATTTTACAAGAAGTTCTTTTTCAGCTACTGTTTTATTACATTTTTAGGATGGTTTAGCATTTCAAAATTTTATGATGTCAAAATTAAAAATGTTTTCTCCTGAGGCTTAACTGTCTCTTATACTTACACAAACACACAGCCACAACCCCCCTCCCACACACACACCAATGAAGTACAGGATCTTTCCTTTTATTTGGTGGGGGGGGTACCTGAGAAATACACTTAAATTGAATTCAGAATTTAGAAAGTGTTCTTAAGCAAATAAATATTGAAAGGGAAAAAAAGAGTGTATGTAATAATTATGACTACACAAGAACTTTTCTGAACAGTGTCAAGATAAGTGATGTTGCCATGGAGAAAGCACCAAAGTGATTGCAGGTAAAGGAGCTGGTCATGGAGGGAGGCACACGTGGCAGGGAGGTAGGGGGAGGAAACGGAAATGGTGTCATATGAGTCAAGTGAGAAGTCATCATACCAACACAGAAAACTGTCCCCACCTCCATCCTCTGCCCTGTTACTCACAACTGGGTCCAAGGAGAGTCCCTGGGTATAAGGTAGGTAATTAGCTCAGGCACAAAGTAGAAGAATATGGTGAATGAATCACGGTGTCACGGTCCTCCCGTTGTTCATCGATTTGCTTGAGTAGCCCCAGTAACATCTTCATTGGAGACATTGTTGTTACTGTGTTTGGCATATCGGGTACATCACGGGGAGCTTGCCAGGCTCTGCCGTGCGGGAGAGATACTCTCGGTAGCTTGCCGGGCTCTCCGAGAGGGGCGGAGAATCGAACTCGGGTCCGCCATGTTGGCTGCGTGCAAGGCAAACGCCCTACCGCTGTGCTATCACAGCGACCTTAAAATATATTTTAAAAATTCAAATCAAAGGCTAAAATTTCAGCTTAAATATCCTTATGGATGGGCTGGAGCAATAGCACAGCAGGTAGGGCATTTGTCTTGCAGTTGGCTGACCCAGGCGACCCAGGTTCAATTTCTCCACCCTTCTGAGAGCCCAGCAAGCTACCGAGAGTATCTTGCCTGCACAGCAAAGCCTGGCAAGCTACCCGTGATGTATTCGATATGACAAACACAGTAATAACATGTCTCACAATGGAGATGTTACTGGGCCCGCTCAAGCAAATTGATGAACAATGGGAGGACAATGCTACAGTACAGTGCTACCCTTATGGATTCACTCACTGCTGGTGGAATGTTGACTGGTCTAATATTTTTGAAAAATAATATTGACATTCCTAAAGTATCTAAAAATTGAGCTTCCATTTGACTCAGCAAACCCATTTCTTGGAATGTATCCTGAGGGCCCGCCAAAAAATTGAGAAAAAACATTTGCATCCCTATTTTGCAGCATTATCCACAATAGTCAAAATCTGGAAACAACCCAAGTGTCCAAGAACTGGTGACTGGATAAAGAAATTATGGTTCATAAACACAATGGAATATTATTTAGCCATAAGAAAAGAAAGCAGTACAGTTTGCTGCTACATGGAGGGACCTGGAGAGTATCATGTTGAGGGAAGTTAGTCAGAGGAAAATATACCGAAACTGAATGATCTCTCTCATATGTGGAGCATAAGAAAACATAACAGGAGAATAATAAATTTCCAAAGACAATGGAAATAAAGAATATGAGAACTGGTAGTCAGTAGGAAATATATCTCCTGAGGGGGCTGGGGGATAGGACAGGAAGTGGGCCACAACTATAATGGTGGGAAGATCAAATGGGTGGAAGTATTGCTTAAAGGTGGTAAAGTGTTGTGTATGTAACCCTCTTAGCAACAATAAAGTAAACCACAATGCAGAAACATGCATTTTTAAAAGTGCTCATTGTAGAGGCAGACTGGTATATGGGAGTCAAAGGGGAAGTTTGGGTGATCCCAGTATCCCTCCCACCCCCCCACCTCCCACATCCCACCCTACCTCTGTGGCAGGGCATTCCCTTTTGTTTTCTCTCTCCTTTTGAGTGCTGTGGTGTGCAAAAGAGACACTGAGCAGCAATCATGTTCAGTTATAGCTCTTGAAATAATTTCCAGACATATAAAGTGTAATTCAAGATTACCCACATTTATAATGCCTAAAGGTACATGCACTTTTCTGTGTTATTTTACTTTAATCCTCTTCAGCTTTGACCCAGTGACATCCTTACCACTTTTAGATATATTCTCCCTCTTGGGTTTATAGGATAACCACCAGTGACCACTGCTTCTTAACTATCTCTTCTCAGGTTTTCTTACCTTATACTTATAGAACTAAAATTTGGTTCATTCCTTCTCCCATTTCCCTGTCAGGGTGATTATATTCAATAATAGTTTCAGAAAGTAGCTCATTCCCAATTTATATCTCAATCCAAAAACTTTCCCTGAGTTCCCTACTGCTGAATAGCACTCCCTTTATTCAACAATGTCATGTCTCTTATGCCTCCATGCACTGCCAATTGAGTACCATAATATGTTTGACTCAAGACACTGTCCTTGACATGGTCCTCATCAGACTGAACAGCTTTAATGCAAGTCAAAAACCTGGGTAGGTCACCTCAACAGATAACTCTCAAGTCTTCTCTCAACTCCAACTCCCAAATCTGTAGATTCTAACTTTCCAGTGTCTTTTAAATACATGCAATGCTCTCCATTACCTACCTCATCACCTTTGGTGAGCCCATCATTTTTCATTTGGGATATTGTCAATAGTGCCCTTCCACCATTTCTGTTCTTCTCTAATTATATACACTTTTCAGAGTGTTCTTTCTAAAAGAAAAAATGATCAAATAGAGCTTCCAGGATAAAATATCCTCAAATCCAGAGGCCAGAGAAATAATACAGTTGGGTAGGACACTTGCCTTGCCCACAGTCAACATGATTTCAATCTTCTGAGGTCTTCTGAGCCCTGCCAGGAGTGACTACTGTTCTCAGAGCCAGGAGTAAACACTGAAGACTGCCAGGGGTGACCCAAACTCCTCCTCCCCACAAGTCCAGGCTCTATTATCACTCTGGAACTGGCATGTACGTTCTTTGCAAGATTCCATTTTCCATTTCCTATCCAGTTCTACTAAAGATCTCCATTTATGCAGAATGTTGTGTTCTCTTTTGCCTTCATGGCCTGTCACTCACTGGTTGCACTTTCTGGAATATGCACCTTCTGCATGATCATTCACTTTCACACATATAATTAACAATCTTTCTATTGTTACTTAAGAAGAAACTTTCCGCCTTTTATATCCCTTAGCATCAATACTTAACCTGAGTTCTGCAACTAAATCCTGCCAGTTTATCCTCATACTAGGATTATGATTCATTCAGCACTATATCTCTGATGTCTACTTTGGTAAACATGAATCACATTATATGAATATTTAGCAATTGCTGGTATTTGAACCCATTCTTCTCATCCATGATGTGATAAAGAACCAGCTACCTATTTTTGATCTTAGTGACTTCCATCCTACAGGCACAGAGAGGAATGGATGGAGAGCCAAGAGCAGGACAAGTCACACAGACAAAAATGTAGCCAAAATCTCCTACCTCAAAATTTTCATTTTAGTAAATATTCCAAACTTACCAAAACAGAGATGGGTTATTAAAACTCTAGAATTTCATAAAGAAAGAAAATGGAATTCATTTTTGTCTTTAAGGTAAATTCACACTTTAAAAAAAAAAGTACACCTCTTTTAATAATTTGCTCGAGCGACAGCACAGCGGTAGGGCGTTTGCCTTGCATGCAGTCAACATGGCCAACCCGAGTTCGATTCCTCCGCCTCTCTCGGAGAGCCCGGCAAGCTACCGAGAGTATCTCGCCTGCACGGCAGAGCCTGGCAAGCTCCCCGTGAAGTATTTGATATGCCAAACACAGTAACAACAAAGTCTCCAATGGAGACGTTACTGGGCCCGCTCGAGCAAATCGACGAACAATGGGAGGGCCTTTACCTTTACCTTATGCCAAGGAAAAATGACTCATGCCCATTTTCTCCTCTCTCTAGATTTTGGACATCACTAACTTGATTTTTGTCTTCATGGATTTGCCCACCCTGGACTTTTTATGTAAATGAAATTATACACCCGACCCTTTTCACTTAGCACAATGTGTTGAAGATTCAGACATGTAACATGTATCAAAACTTCATTCCTCTTATGACTAAGTAATATTTTATTGTGTAAAATTGACTCCACATTACCTATCTATAAGTTGATAGATTTGACTAGTATCACTTTTTTGACTACTATGTATAACACTGGGTAGTGAATATTTGTGTACCTGTTTTTGTGGGAACAAAGGTTTCATTGATCTTAGGCATATGTGTAGCATGACTTGAAATTGAGGTGTAGTGGAAACTCCATGTTCAACTTTTTGAGGAATTGGAAGACTTTTTTCCAAAGTAGCAGCATCATTTTAGATTCCACCAAGGCTTCCAGAGTCTTCATGTCATTTCCAACACTAGTGATTGTCTGTCTTTTGATTATAGCTCTTCTATGGGTGTGAAGTTGTATATCACTATGGCTTGATTTGTGTTTCCGTAATGGCTGAAGATGATGAGCATTACTTCATGCCTTCTTGGCTGTGAGTGTGTCTTTTTTCAGAAAATGTCTTTTTGCCCCTTCAAAAATTTACCTCTCTGGATTCATTGTGAAATTGTAAGAGTTCAAAGAACAGATGTCTTCATTTTGAAAAAGAAAGTTTTGTTTTATGGTTTGAGCTATATAAGCAATATGTGTCTAATAAAGATTCAAAGATATCTCATCTTCTAAAAGTTTGTTTTATGCTCACATGTACAATCTATTCACTTTTCACTTTCAATTTTGCTTATGACTCAAAGTACAGGTCAAGATTCATTTTTTATCTATATAAATTGTTTTTGCACTGTATGTTAAAAAGATTTGACATTTACTGTTGATTTACTTTGATAATCAATTAACAAACTTTCTTATTTCTGGGTAATCAACAATATATACTTTCTTATTTCTGGAATCTGTACTGTTTCATTGGACTTTAGTTATATCCATATATTAACCATACACTGTCAATTATTATGTTTCTCATGTACATTTTAAACATCTTTAGTGTTATTTCCCTAATGTTCTTTTATACCCAAAGTTGTTTTGGGATATTTTAAATACTTTGCCTTTCCATAGAACTTTTAGAAATAGCTTGTTAATTTATATTGTAAAAAGAACCCTAAAATGTTTGTTTGTTTTGGTTTGGTTGTTTTTTTTTTTTTTTTACCACAGTCAGCTGTGCTCAGGGCTGACTCTTGGCTCTGCACTCAGGGATCACTTCCTGACGTGGGAGTGATCTAGGGTGCCAGAACTTAAACCAGGATTGGTCATGAGTGAAGCAAATGCCCAATTCTGACTCCCCTACTATGGTTTGGAACATAATTGCCCAGAATGTAGAGATCCCTTTGGGAAGAATTGATATTTTATCAATATCACTTTTTCCAATCTATAAACATATTCATGAGCAGGTAGTTTTAAGGAAGGCTTATGGTGTTGCCAAGTTCCTGCATGTTTTTCTTAGTTGACAATCAGTCTAAGTAAAAAATGACAGTTTCCCTCCTCTTGCCAAGATGGGTTCAAGAAAGTGGTGTGAGTCAGCTGTGGCCCAGAGGCTGCAGGGAACTCCAGACTAGATTTTCTGAAGAAGGTGTCTCTGTCCTATGAAGACAGAGGAAGTAAGGCCTCTTGCCTTCTCTGGATGTCGTAATGTCTAGAGGTGATGCCAGAAATGTGTGGTCTCTTGTAACAGGAGCCAGAATGAAGGCAAACAGCCAACATCAGAGAAGGACAAAGCAAAAAGAAGAAAGGACCTGGGCCCCCAAATAGCCAAATATGAAGTCTACACACTGCTTCTTTTGTATGCAAGAGTATTCTATCTCAGTTTCTGTTATCTGTTCACTTCAGGGGAAACCATCTAATTTAGTCTCCATTCTACCCAAAGAGCTAGAATGCAGGTCAGAAAAATCACCAGATATTGACTTTTCATTTAAAGAATAGCGCTGCACTGTAGCACTGTCCTCCCGTTGTTCATCGATTTGCTTGAGCGGGCACCATTAACATCTCCATTTTGAGACTTATTGTTACTTATTTGGGCATATTGAATACTCCACAGGAGCTTTCCAGGCTCTGTTGTGTGGACGGAATACTCTCAGTAGCTTGCCGGGCTTTCCAAGAGGGATGGGAGGAATCAAACTCAGGTCAGCCGCGTGCAAGGCAAATGCCCTACCCGTTGTGCCATCACTCCAGCCCAATAACAAATAATATAAAATAAATAATTTAGTGCCTGCTATTGGGGCAGGCTTGAGTGGTGGTTGGGAAAATTGGAAATAATGGTGTGGGAAGATGCAATGGTGGTGGGAGTGATGTTGGAATTTTGAATGCAACAAATCATCATGAAAACTTAAAAAAAAAGAATGCTTGAAGCCAGTGTAATAGGACAGCATTTGCCTTGCAATGTGACTGATCTAGGTTCAGTCCCTGGCACCCCATATGGTCCCAGAGCCCAGGCAGGAGTAATCTCTGATACTGGTGATGGGGTTGATGTCAGGCAAATTGTACACATAGAATTTGATCATGACTGATTGTAAAGTTGGATGCTGAGAATAACTGTAAATTATAGTACCCCCGAATAACTGTAAATTATAGTACCCCAATAAAATTATTTTTAAAAAGATGCTTGCTTTGCATGTAGTCAACCCTCGTTCAAACCCTGAAACCAAATAAGGTCTCCTAAGCACTGCTAAGGACACCTCTGAGTATCAAGTCAGGAGTGGCCTCATAGCACTGTGGGTTGTGGTCCAACAAAAATAAATTTTATTCTGATATTAATGAACTGAAACTGAACCTACATCTGATTGGCCGTTTTAAATATCGATCACTTGATCACTTGACATCCCGTTACTCATCAATTTGCTTGAGCGGGCGCCAGTAACATCTCCATTTGTCCCTGTCAAGTGCTAGTGTAGCCCAATGGTATCTGCTTGCTCCAAGAACATGAAGAGCCTCAAACTGTTCATTCAGGGTCTTGAAGAAGTCTGATCATCTCATAGGTGGGTGGCCACGCGATCTTTTGACATTCTGTGGAATCCAGTCGGTAATGGCTCTAGTACAGCAGTCATCTCCAAATCGCATTACCTGATTTTTGATGCCTTGGCACCTTGTTTATATAAGTTAAAAATTATATAAGCATTATTTTAAGAAACTGTGATTTAGAAAGCTGTGATTTAGAAACTGTGATTTAGAAAGGTGTTCATAATAAAGTTGTTTTATTTATTTATTTTTTTGCTGTGCTCAGGGGTTACGCATAGTTCTGAACTCAGGAATCGCCCAGGAATCACTCCTGGCAGGCTCAAGGGAACATATGAGATACCTGGGATTGAATGTAGATTGGTCCAGTGCAAGGCAGGTGACTTACCTGCTGTACTATTATCTGACCCTTGGCTTGCTTTATTTTTAAGTAATTTGGAAGAGGATTGTTCACAGAGGACCGTATGGTTCCAGGGATTGAGCCCAGGGCTTCCACAGGCAAAACAGTGCTCCAGCCTGTGAGTCATCACCCTGACCCTCTGTATGAGTATTAAATTAAGAAAAACTTAATATTTCAGAAAAATTTGGGAGGGTATTGTTATCTTACCAGTATTAAATTTTCTAATCCATGAACACAGACTTCCCATTTATTTAGGTTTTCTTTAACTTCTTTTGGTGGTTTGTAGAGTTTAGGTTTTATGCTGCTCTTGTCCAGTTTTTCCCAAGTATTTTATTTTGGCTTTTGGGCCATATCTAACAGTGCCCAGGGGTTATTCCTGGATCTGTGCTCAGGAGTGATTCATGACCATATGTGATGTTGTGCTGAGGATCAAACTAGGCTTGATGGTTTTTTTATACCAAATACAAAATAAATTATTTCAGTTCTGCTTTGGGGTAGGGACTGGGGTTCAGGATGAAAACATCCGAAATATGGGGGTGGTAAGCTATAATAGTGGTGAGATTTGTGTTCAAATATTAAATGTAATCAAAATATTGTGAACAATTTTATAAAATAAAGAATTAAAAAAAAACTAGCCAAAATGAAATACTGCAAAGGGTTCACTAAATAGAAAAAAATAACAAAAAACAAAACAACAACAACAAAAAACTAGGGCTTGATGTATGCAAGTCAATTGCCCCATTTCCTGTATTCTTCTTTGGCCTCTGAAGTATTTTATTTTCTGAAAGCATTGTGAATATACCTTCATATTATGATTGTTTATCATAAATATATATAGAAGTACAGTTTGTTTTTGTATATTGATCTTGTATTCAGTGACCTTTTTGAATTCACTTATTCAAATAAATTTTTAGTGAATTTATTAATTGGATTTCGTCTATCTAACTGCATGTCATTTGTATATAGGGATAATTTTGGTCCTTTTTTTCAGTGTGTATTCTCTAGACATCGTTTTCTTGCTCTGTTGTCCTGCCTAATATTATCAGTGGTATTTGATAGTTGATCATTTCTCTTTCCCTTCAAGATTCTCTTCATTTGATTCCTTTTCCTTTTTCTGTGGGGAGAGTTGGGACTATACCTGATGATACGAAGGTGATATTCCTGGCTCTGTGCCCAGGAGCGAACCACGGTAGTACACAGGGAACCCATGTGTCATGCTAGAATTCAAACCAGGATTGACTGCGTGCAAGCCATGTCTCTTACTTCTGTACAATCTCTTTGGCCTGAGGTTTTTTCCAGGTATGGTTTTGGGCTATACCCACTGGTGCTTGGAGTCACCTTTGGTGTTGCTGGGTGACTGTATATGGTGCTGGGAATTGAATTCGGGTTGGCCCCACAGAAGACAAATACCTTACTTCTCTACTGTCTCTAGTATTTCTCTTGGCTTCTTGGATATAATATTATTTTAGTTTTCTTATCTCACTGCTGTTTTCTTACTTTTATTCTGGTTCTTCTTCTCCTTAGTTATCCCTACCTCTGAACTCTAGACCCATATATTCACTTGCCTACTTGATAACTCTGCTTAGATGTCCAGTAGGCAACCTCAGAGTGAACATATCTGTGATCTTTTGAGGGAGGAGACATTCTTATCAGTGTTCAGGCCTGTCACCACCAGAGTTACACCTGACAATGCTCAGGTGGCTGTTTGTTGCCAGAAATCAAACCAACGGAGTTACATATGCAAGGTTTGTGCTCTGCTATTTACCACTTGAGTCGTATCCCCCAGTTCTTAATTTCTTTTTTTTTATGTAGGAGTACTGCTATTTATTCAGCCACTGATTAGTTGATTGAATTTTGCATGAACTCCACCTGACTTTTTTTTTCAATTTTTATAATTTTATTTATTGAATCACCGTGAGAGCAGTTGCAAAACTTTCGGGTCTAAGTCTCAGTCATACAATGAAACACTGTACCTTCACCAATGCCCATTATCCACCCCCAACAACCCTAGTATATCCCCATCCCACACCCTCCCCCTACCTGTGGGGCAGATGATTTCCGCATTACTCTCTCTACTTTGATCACATTCAATATTTTGACACCAGACCCACCAGTATTATTTGAGATTTTACCCCAACACTCA
>JAOXYA010044301.1:0-12463 GCA_028565675.1 Sorex palustris | reverse complement strand
GTCTCCAATGGAGACGTTACTGGGCCCGCTCGAGCAAATCGATGATCAACGGGAGGGCCTTTACCTTTTTATAGTGTGTGACACACACAAAAAAGACAACTGGGCACATATAAAAACTATATTTAACAGTGATTACTACTATTATGTCTGTAATTTTTAAAATTAGTAACTTTTAAAAATATATAAGGTTAAAGCAGAAAATGAGTGCACCAATAAGAGTTCCCAAGCAAATTCAAACATAAACGGAAACTTGATGATATTGCAGACAAGTGAGGAAAAGACAAACTATTCAATAAACAGTGGGCCAAATAATTATCCATGTGGAAGAAAAAAAGTGAAAAGGAATACCTACTATATTATTATACAGAAAAATGCTTATTCCAGATGGATCAAAAACGTGTAAAAACAATACATGATACTTTTTAAAGAACCACTATCTTTATGATCCCTGAGTGATGAAAGAGTTATTACTTTTTTGGTAGGGGTCAGGACTTGCAAACAGTGCTTAAGGTGAGAGGGATCTCTTCACTGTTTCTCAGTCAGGCCAACGGTTCAGTCAAAGGTCTAAGACACAGTGATGCCCAGTCCTGAAGTTCTGGGGATCACCAGGAACACCCCGGCAATACATGAGAGACAGCCACATACACCTTAACTCTCAATTATCTCTCCAGTCCAGCAGGAAATTTCTGAAACAGGACGCAAAGGGGCCAGGGCCAGAGCAATAGTACAGTGGATAGAGTGCCTTTGCACGCGGCTTTGCACACAGCCAACCCGGGTTCTATTCTCAGCATCCCATATGGTCCCCTGAGCATCGCCAGGAGTAATTCCTGTGCAGAGCCAGGAGTAAACCATGAGCATCACTGGGTGTGACCCAGAAAAGCCAAAACCAGAAGAACCCCACAGGACACAAAAAATGCTGAAGAAAAAAAAATTCAACTTTTTCAATTTTTCTTCTTTGAAAGAAGCCTCATAGAATGAAAAGACAAAACTGGAAAGAGTGGAGTTCATGCCCAATTCAATCAGCTTAATCAATGGCTGAATAAATAGCAGTACTCCTACATTATATACATATATATATATATTTTTAAAATCTGGAAAGATATGAACAGTGAATAATAAATATTAGAATATTTAAGTATTCATATCAAAAAGAAAAGATAAAAATAGGGAAAAAAGGATTTCCTGAAACACAAAAGTGTAAAAACACAAAAATGTAGTCAAAAATGTGGGGCACAAATCAACTCTCCATAAAAATCATGAAAACAGAAATCATATCAAGCACCTTTTCAGATCACAATTTCAAAAAGGTAGAAATTAATCATAAAAATGAAATTGTGAAAAGCTCCAACATTTGCAAACTGAACAATAAACTGTTAAAGAGTGGGTCAAACATGAATTCAAAGAAGAAATAAAAAGATTCACCTAAGCAAATGAGAATGAGACACAAAGTATCAGAATCTTTGGGACACAGCAAAAGGAACTAAGGGGGAGGGTCACAGCACACAGAAGTACACTAAGAAACAGGAAAAACTTCAAATAACCTAACCTCAGTTTGATAAACTAGGAAAAGAACAATAAATGAGTCCCAAAGTAAGTAGAAGGATGAAATAAAAAGGTTCACAAACCTGTAGCTAGGCTCAAAAGGAAAAAGAAAAAAAGTAACAAACGGGATCAGAGATGAAAGGGGAGAAATGATAACAGATGACTCTGAAATACAAAAAATCTAAAGCGGATACCATGAACGAACAACATGAATACACAACGAGCCATCAAACCCGGAAGAAACTCATTTCTAGAACCATACAACCTCTGAAGACTGAACCAGGAGAAAGTACAAAATCTGAACAGTCTGCCAATCAGTAGTAAGGAAACTGAAACAGTAACTAGAAAATTCCCCACTAACTGATCTCCCTCCACCTCCCCCTCTTTTTTGAAAGTCACCCCCACAGGCCACCCCTGGCGCCATATAATCTCATCAACCGCCATGATCCAGAGACTCAGTATAAATCTCTTGGAAGAGAGCACAGAACGATACAACAGCCATGCTGCCGGACCCCACAACAGGCTGTAACACCTTTCACCCCCAGAGGAGGGTGGGTGAGGTCCCTCCCTGCCCCAGGGGACCCAGCCCTGGCAGCCAAAAACCTTGAATTCAACCACCGTCAAGCTCCCTCCGAAGGGCCTCATGCACAAGGGAACCTATCCCTGGACATCTTATACTTTACACCACCAACATACCAAGAGTAGCACAACACATTTGAAACAGTGACTGGAAAATTCTAAAAGAATTTTAGAAGGTTTAAAGTAGAAGACAACCAATATTAGGGGGAAACACACACACACACACACACACACACACACACACGCATGCACGCAAAAGCACACAAGGTTCAACCTTTAGCACGTTACTAATCTCTTATAGAAGGGTTTATGGCTCCTGAGTGAAATACAACAATCTTCATACACCTTCCTCCAAGAAACCGTTTTTGGATCCCTGATGAACACTGATGTAAACATCCTCATCAAAATCTTGGTGAAACTGAAGTCAACAATTTATCAAGAGGATCCTACAAATGATCAAATGGGATTCATTCAGGGATGCAAGGTTGGTTTTCTGTATGCTAATCAATCCAGGGAGTATACCATTTCAACAAAAGGCAAGAGAAACAGCACCATCATATTCATTGATGCAGAGAAAACTTTTGACAAGATTCAGCACCCATTCATAATAAAAGCCTTGAATAAAATAGGGACACAGAAATGTACCTCATTTACAATAGCCATTTACAACAAACCACAGTCAACATCATACTCAAAGATGAAAAACTGAAAGCATTTTCTTTGAGATCAGGCATAAGGCTCCCATGTCCACTTGCTCCACTGTTCTTCAATACAGTTTTGTAAGACTTCACCAGAGTAATTACACAGAAAAGGAAATCAAGAGTGAACCAAATTGGAAAAGAAGTTTCAGTTATCAATATTTGCAGGTGACATGTTTATACATGCAGAAAACCCAGAAAACTCCACTGAAAAACTCTTAGGAGCCAGAGTACGAGTACAGTGGATAGAGCATTTGCCTTGCATGTGGCCAACCTGAGTTTGATCCCTGGCACCCCAGATGGTCCCCCCACAGCCACGAAGAGTGATCCCTAAGTACAGAGCCCAGAGTAAGCCCTAACCACCACCAGGTATGGCCAAGAAACCAAAAAATAAAATAAATATTTAACAAAATGAAAACAAACAAACACTATCCTCCCATTATTCATTGATTTGCTCAAGCGGGCCAGTAACGTCTCCATTTTTGAGACTTGTTGTTACTGTGTTTCGCATACTGAATACTTTGCGGGTAGCCTGCCAGGCTTTGCAGTGCCAGCGATACTCTCGGTAGCTTGCTGGGCTCTCCGAGAGGGGCGGAGGAATCGAACCCAGCTCGGCCGGGCTGGCTGTGAGCAAGGCAAACGCCCTATCGCTGTGCTATCACTCCAGCCCTTAGAAACAAAAAACTAACTTAGTAAAGTAGCAGACTACAAAAAAATCAACACACAAAATCTGTGGATTTTCTTTATGCAAGTGAGGAAAAAAGAAGAGAACAAAATACAAATGGCAAAGCCAGTTAAGTGTTTAAAAAAACTAAGAAAGCTAAGGACTGCAAATCACTATTGAGAGAAATAGAAGGAAATGGAGAAAGGCTCCATGTTCATGTACTGGAATAATTAACACTGTCAAAACAAGCATTATACAGATTTAATGCCAATTCCCATCAAAATTTAGATGGCATTCTTCAAAGACCTAGAAAAAACTCTACTTAGACTCATATGAAATCATAATGAATTGTATTATAAAGCTATAGTAATCAAAAGTGTATGGTACTGGAATAAAGACTTTCAGACCAATGAAACAGAACTGAGAATCCAGAGATAAAGCCTCAGCTTTATGAGGTTAATTGATGACAAAGGAGCCTATTCAATGAACAAAACTGGAAAGGGTGGGATGGAAGGAGAGAAGAAGGAAGAGACTAAATGGCAGAGCATTTGCCTCACATGTGGTAAGTCCTGCACCTGATCCCAGAACCAAGTCCGGAGTAGTTCTGCAGCATGTCCTAAAGGCGCCAAACAAAAAAATCTCCCAGGGCTGGAGTGCTAGTACAGTGGGCAGGGCACTTTCCTTGCACTTGGTCAACCTGTGTTTAATTCTCGACACCCTATACAGGCTCCCTAACCCTATCGTGTGTAAACTCTGAACAGAGACAGGAGCAATATCTGAGTACTGCTGGTGTGGCCCCTGTCCCCCTCCCACAAAAAAAACCTCCCATACAAGCCAGTGATTTCACTTCTTGACATCTATCCCACAAAACGTTAATTCAAAAAATACTTGCACGGTTGTGTTCATTGCAGTACTTGTTACCTAACCATGATATGGAAACAACACAAATAACAAATGACAGATGAATGCATAAAAGGTAAATGGAATATTATGCAGTTACTCCAGTTTACTGCAACTGAGCTGGAACTGGAGGGTATCATACTGAGTGAAATACCAAATAATCTCATCATCTACAGTATACAGAGAAACAAAAGAAATGAAAGAGCAACTGGTGCAATTACAACTCAGTAGCAACCCTATTATCAATTCAAACTCTTCCTCTTCTTCTATTACACTCTGCTCTGAGTTAAGCTGTCTCCAAGTTCAGTCTGCATCTAAAGCACCCTGATCTATTAAATACGGAAACTGCTGATTACACTTCCAGTTTTTTGAGAGGCAAGTCTGAAGTGAAGGTTAAGGATTTAAAACAACTGGAGCTGGTGAGATAGTACAAGCAAGGGTTGAAGTGCTCGCCTTAGACCAACTCCAGTTTGATCCCAAGCATCACATATGGTCCCCCAGGCAACGCCAGAGTGATGCCTGAGCACAGAGCCAGGAGTAAGCCCTGAGCACTGCTGGGTATGGCCAAAAAAAAAGAAAAAAGAAAAGTTTTAAACAAGATCTAGTAATAATGATGTTGCTGTTAATGGTCTGGAAATCCACTCTAGATTAACATTTCTATTATATTTAATGACACAATCACCACCAATTAGAAAGCAATGAAAAGTCCTATTAAATAACTTTCCTCTCTAGTACTTAAGAACAATGTAAATAATTCAAAATCCACTGAATATGGAACAACAGAGCAGTTGAAAACACCTCCGCAATGAGAAGTCTGTGTCTCACTCCTGCTCAACTCAAACGTAAGGATACTTTGGGGAATGTTATTAGCACTCTATCCCATCTTTATAAATGAAGATATAATGCCTTACAGGGCTACTAAGAAAACAATTCATGCTAGGTGTTTATAATAGGTACAGTGCGTGGTACAAGGTGTTCAGTGGACATCAGTAATCTTCACGATCATCTTTAATGGTGCACAATTGTCAGGATCTATGTCTCTCTCTCTCTCTCTGACCTGCAAGACCCATGCTTCTGCCCAGCTGTGGGAAAGGCTAATCCCATAAAATCATACCACACTTAGTCCATTTTTATTTCTGTCACTGTCTTCCTCTTCCTTTCACTAATTGGTTTTTGTGACCTCGTTTTTGGTGGTGGGAGAGGGGAGACACACTGGCTGTACTCAGGGATCACTCCCAGGCCTCAGAGATCATATGCCATATGGGGCACTGGGATCAAACCTGGGTCAACAGTGTGCAAGGCAGGTGCCCTACCACTGTCCTGTCACTCCAGGCCCTTCCCTTTAATGCCTGAAGACTGGAGGGCTGGCTCAACTTTCTCCACACCAGGGCATGAAAACATCCTTTATGTCTTTTGAGGGAGGAGGGTTGGGGGGAGGCACAGCTGGCTGAACTCAGGAAGCACTCCTGGTGGGGCTCTGGGCAACCATATGGGCAACCCCTGAGGGGGCGGGAAGGGGGTCGGCGGGGTCTGTGGAGGGAATCAAACCCAGGCCAGGCACATGCAAGGCAAGCACCCTACCCACCAGACTATGGACTTGGACTGTGTCTATAATAAACCCCCATGATACAGTTCCGGAGGCTGGCAGGGGACTGGGGGACTAAAGGGGGGTCTCATTTTCTTCTTTCTTGGTTTCTGAGCTCCAGCTGACCCAGAGCTACTTCTGAGCACAATCCTAGGAATACCACAAGTACAGCACGTCAGCCGCTCCAAGGCTCTTGTTTTCTAAGTCTCATTTTAGAAAAGGATCAAGATTCTACACCAATTCCTTCATGAACAGCCAGTCACAGGGGCTGGAGAGATAATACTGCAGCTAAGGTGCTTGCCTTGTTGCAGCTCTGCCAGTCCAATTAGAACAAATTTTGGATGTTTTATATTTTTTTTCCAGAAATTCTAAAATGTTCAACATTTTAATATGAAGCATGGATTTCCCTTTAAACACTTATGTTCTCTGAGGAATCTCTAACCCTAGCCACAAAACCCTAGATCCAACTAAGCCATTAGACAATTTCCCATCAGCCATTTAACAAACTTTGGGTTTGTTTTTATTGGCTTTGGGGGCCTCATTGGGTTGTGCTGAAGGCTCACTCCTGACAGTGCTGCGGGGTCATATTCAGTGCCATGGACTGAACCATGCCAACTGTAGGCAAAGCAAGGACAGTGCCCACTGTATTAGAGCTTTTTTTTTTTTGCTTTTTGGGTCATACCCAACGATGCGGAGGGGTTACTCCTGGCTCTGCACTCAGAATTACTCCTGGCGGTGCTCAGGGGAACATCCGGGATGCTGGGAATCGAACCCGTGTTGGCCGCGTGCAGGGCAAACACCCTAAGCGCTGTGCTATCACTCCAGCCCCTGTATATCTCTTAAGCCCTTCAAAAAACTAACCTGGAGCCAGAAAGCTTACCTGGCACAAAAATTAATCCCAAATCCTTGATTTTCTCCCAGCTTATCAACTTTTTCTACTTCCTTCTTATAAGTATTCTTATTTCACTACCTCTGCCCCATGAACCTATTTGTCTTATCAAAAAGCTAGCCTTGGGTAAGTTTAATTCTCACTCAAAAATTGGACTGCGAACGGGAAGGAGAAATGCAGAGAAGGGGAAAAAAAGGAACTTCTACTATAGCTATTACCTCTTATGGGTAATAGAACCTCAATTCTAACCTCAAACTTCCAAAGCTGCTTCTTTGGAAACCTTTCTAGACTTCTGTAGATATTGTGCAAAAGTCTCTGGAGCCCTCTTCTCCATATCCTTTCTCTCAGCAGAAGAACAGGGCTCCCACTTGGTTAAGGAAACAGAATATACGGGACTAGAGAGACAGTACAGTGGACAGGCACTTTCCTTGCACGCAGCCAACCCGGGGTCGATCCCCAGCATCCCACATGGTTCCCTGAGCACCACAAGGAGAAATTCTTGAGTACGGAGCCAGGAGTAACCCCTAAGT
Source organism: Sorex palustris (assembly GCA_028565675.1). Taxonomy (NCBI): domain Eukaryota; kingdom Metazoa; phylum Chordata; class Mammalia; order Eulipotyphla; family Soricidae; genus Sorex; species Sorex palustris. The sequence continues at coordinate 5,076 of JAOXYA010044301.1, read as the reverse complement.
ATCAACAGGTATGTCCCCCAGCCACAGCTACACACACACACACACTCAGAAACTGGGAGCGGAGATGGGTCGGGGTGGCTGAGGTTGTCTGTATCATCCTTGGTGCTGGCACAGGCACTGAACACAATCCCAGTAGCTTTGTTGTCTGAGTCCCCTTGTGCCAAAATCTCTGACTGCACTACAATTAGGTGTATGTGAGCACTACAACTGAGTCCAACAACTAAGATGATGTGAGAGTACTGAGGATAGAAGCGCCATCCTACAAGCCTCCAAAAAAGCCGACAACCGAACACTACTATGGCATGCTACCCCCGTGAACACCCCAACAAGGCCAGTGTGTGTAGGAGCCCAGTCACCCCCAACATCAGTAAACAAAGAAAGGGCAACGGGGCTCTGAACAGACAAGGACTTGGAGTGATGGCATAGTGGGCGGGGTGCTACCTTACACAAGGCCAACCCGGGTTCAACCCGGCACTGCAATAGTCCCCCAGAGTCCCCCAGGAGGAACCCCAGAGTATCATGTTCCTCTTGTTTTATCAATTACTCTGTGTCTTGCATGTGTCAGTCTTTCTCATGGTCATAAATAAATCTGCGTCTCTCCTCCTGTTTATTCCTTTGCCCCGTCCCTTCTCTGCTGGCTACTGTGATGATGGGGGATTGCACGTACACTTCGTGGTGCTCTCTCACACATTTCATTTTGGTGCTCGCAAGGGGGTGACTTCTGAGGCTGTGGTGCTAGAGCATCTTTCCTTGAGTGTCTACACACTCCTGGCTCACTTGCAGCCCAAGGCACTGTGTTCAGTCTGTATACTCTCACAGCCTCACTTCACAGCAGGCACGTTAGCCACTGAGCCACTTCCTGACACCCATCTTTATTTCTCTTTTGTCAATCAACATTTTCTTCTGATTACTGTCCCCTTTAATCATAATTCTGAAGAGTGGGCTACATTGCTCTTTCATTCGTTTAGCCCACTCTCATCCAAAACCTCACTGACACTGCTCTTTGTCAAGATTATACACACTCTTCCATTTCTGGAACACAATCCCTTTATGGCATATCTATAGAAGAATACTAGTAATACTATTACTCATTTGTTCTCACCTCATTAATGTCCACAATACCACCCTCTTTGGCCTTCTTATTCCACACTGTTGCTCTCTCTGTTTTGTCTTACGGCCCACCAGACCAAGCTACCCAATCTACAAACCCCAATATATGTGTATACATATATATATGCATATATATCACATGTAATGTTGTTATATATACATAAATTTAAATACACATACATATATATTTCCATGAGTTCAATTACCAACTATAATAAAAACTCTAAATCATCTGGGTTTTTTTTCTGATGATCTTTTAAACATGCTATGGGTACAACTTTTCAGTAAAATAATAAAAATACACATTATGTAAATGCACATATGTAAAAATATATTTCTGGAATTTAAGATATTGCTTTTCCTAGCTACCAGGGTTCAGTCTGAGCTGCACTCAGTCACTGCATCACAGTACAACCATTTGTCTTCATTGTAGCTGTTATAACAACTTTGATATAATTTGCATAACAGTTAATTAAAACGTACTACTCAAAGTTTTTAGTATATGCAATTGTGCAACTCTCACGACATCAGTTTCAGAGAATGTTCATGACTAGACAAAATAGCCTGTATCCTTTACAAGTCATCTTCCTCCTCTATCCATTCTCATACCCCAGTTCCTTGCAACATAAATCTATTTTTCCTGTCTGTAGATTTGCATCTTCTGGACCGTCAGATAAACTGAATCACACAGTGTGTAGTTACGTAACTGGCTTCTCTTACTCAGCAAAACACTTTCAAGTTTCCTCCATGTTGTTAGGTTATATCCGTACGTCATTCCTTTGTATTAACAATACTTCATGGTAAGGATAGTCTATTTACCATCAGCTGATATACCACCAATTGTCAAAGAACTCCTGAGAGAAAGAAAGCAAAATGGCAGCATCAGGGTTCCTGTCTTCAAACTAAACTACAAAGAGTCTCCAAAACAGTTTGCTGCTGAAACCAAAGCAGATAGAGGGATCAATGGAATAAAATAGAAAATCCATTAAAAAATCCACACATACAGTTAACTTATGGCAAAGAAGTATATATAGCACAGAAAAGACGTTGGTCAAGTGGGTTAAAGAGTTGGTTATTAGACCAAAGACAATTTTAAAACAGAAGAAAACACAGGTGAGACAGTCTAGATACTAACTTAAGAGTTCTGGGACTGTAAGAAGATCCAATGGACTAGATTTTAAAAAGTAACCTCATTATCACGACTACCAAATTTTAAAACTGAGTTTCTACTGCTGGGTTCTACTCTATTATTCAACCCTAACTCACTCTTTAAAAAAAAATTTATTAGTGAAACACCATGTACAGCTGCAGACTTACGAATTTTTCAACCCAAACTCACTCTTACCCCTCATAATCTAGCTCCCCGCCTCCCGCCAGTCCTTGTGCTCCACTTCTCACAGGCACCAGATGCCCAATGCAGTGATCAGCTCATACTGAGACCTCATCATCCTTCTCCACAGCACCTGATACTGAACATGTTAATCCCACCTTCACAGAACTCACACCCTTTAAGCTCTGCCAGACAACTCTGCTCTGCTGTGAGCCTTCCACAGACCCATCTACAACGGCATTTACACTGTCTCGTAAAATGATGTGGTTCTTCAGGTATCTGCCTCCCTTACCCTTCCTTCTGTTTTATCCCAGTAAGCCCTCAGTATATTATCGTCCTACTCGCTCTATCACTGCTTAGTTTCTACATATCACCACTTGGCCACATCCACATCCTCAGACAAAGGCAGGTAAACAGTGGCCGTGAACCACATCCACCCCGCCAGCCAATTCTAGCTCACAGCCTGATTTTTCTAAGTAAAACTTTACCAAAACAGTGACACCCCTTCGTTTGCTTATTATGTACAGCTGCTCTTGTGATCGAAGCAGAGTTGAGCAGTTGCGACATGTAGTATAACCCTCAAAGCCTAAAATTTAGGCTTTATAAAATATGAAGGACCTGGGGGCTGAAGTGATAGTACAGTGGGTAGGGCAGAGCGTTTGCCTTCCCCGCGGCAGACTGGAGTTCGATTCCCAGCATCCCATATGGTCTCCCGAGCACCGCCAGGACTAATTCCTGAGTACAAAGCCAGGAGTACCCCTGAACATCACCGAGTGTGACCCAAAAAGGAAAAAAAAAAATGAAGGGCCTTTATTTTTAAGTTTTCTAGCTTTTGTTCTTGAGAGCAAAATACATCTATGAATGGTCCTAGTAACTTTTCTGCCTTTTGACTCCAAAGCCAGTACTATGAGTGAAACCACCTTTCTGTGACCCTCGAGTTTCCCAACTCTCGTCACCCTTCACAATCCATCTCCTATGGAGGAACTAAAGCAATCGCTCTAAATGTACAAGACCACTTTCTTATTTAAAACTTTCCCATAGAAAGTTTTCCTACAATCTGGCTCCTGCCAACACTAAATTTTCTTCCAAAACGCTTTCATCTGTAAGATGATTACTTTATTTCCCAGAACAACTCAATATCTATTATGTCCAAATCCACCCTAGATACAGGATCAAATACCTGCACTTTTTTTTTTCAATGTCAGCTTAAGTAGAGTAACCTCCATGAAGCCCTCCCTGATGCACCCAGGTCCAGTCTTTTACTAACAGTCTCTGTCCACTCCCACATACTCCCATAAAACCGATTTTTCTTTGCTTTTATATTATTTCCATATTAATACACTCAATCCCTTGAACATGGCCATTGAGACTAAGCTAAGCACTCAGTTTTAAAGTAAGAAATCCAGGACCAAATGGCATTTCTGCCTCTTTCCACCTGTATGACATTAAGCAAATTAACTACTTTCTTCATCTATGTAACGGCCATTGAGATGAGATTGAGATTGTGATTGAGATTATTGTTATAAACAGAGTGGTTCACACATAGCAGTACCGAATAATTTTTGGTTAATATTATTTCCATTTTTGTCTTCATTCTTAGTTTATGATTTAAGTACCTGTTAATAACTGAAACAAGCTAATTCTGCACACACTATTTTCAGCTACATATTAAATATTTCCTTCTGAATTAGATGGCAAAACCCAGTCTCTTCAATTCCCAAACTACAATAGAGCAGAGTGACTAATTTATGAACCATCCCAAGGCTTTCCTGGTTCTAACACTCTAAGTCTTCTAACCAGAGTCCCTTAGTGCTGGGAAAACCAGGAAAGTTGATCACCTGTGCTGTAAACAACAGAAAAGAACTCGGGTTAATTTTTAAAATAGAGGTGACAAAAATATAATTTATTGGCATAATACATAACAATTAATAAAACCAAAACAAATCTGAGGATCAGATCTATGAAAATTAAGAATGAACGTAACTTTACTGATCTAGACAGCAGGGAAGAATTAATGAGCAATACTTATTCATATTAAGTATTGCCAGGATAAAATCACTTAGGACTTACCATACACCCACCCAAGATTTTAATGGAGAGCTGGAGAGAGTAGGTAGGTAGTAGGTAGGGCACTTGCCTTGCATGTGACTGACCCTGGTTCAATCCCCAGTACTCTGTAAGGTTGTCCTAAGTCCACCAGAAGTAAGTCCTGAGCACAGAGCCAGGAGTAAGTCCTGAGTACAGCCGGGTATTGTAACAACAACAACAACAACAACAACAACAACAAAAAAAAAAAATCAAATGTCTGAGATAGCAAGTGATTGGTCTAATATGTATCTAGAAAAGGTAAGGCAAGACTTATAAATTCATAAATAACTCTTAAAAGAGATCAGCAAGCTGCAGAGTTGTCTCCAGACCCCACACCAGGCTGAGTGTCAAATCTGGGGCACCTGGGAAGGGGGTGGGTGAGCCCACTAGTCACTCAAACTGCCCCAGCAGCTGAAAACTTCCACACTCCACTTGTTGCCATGCTCACAGCCAGACTCCATAAGCTTGGGATGTGCCTCACCCAGGAGTGAACCTGTTGAAAAAACTCAGGTATGCAGGTTTTGTGGTATTCCAGTCTATTCACTGCG
>JAOXYA010044243.1:0-12465 GCA_028565675.1 Sorex palustris | reverse complement strand
GGGAATCGAACCTGTGTCGGTCATGTTGGCTGCGTGCAAGGCAAACGCCCTACCCGCTGTGCTATCCCTCCAGCCCCTTCTTTCAGTATTTAACTACACTGATTTCCCCCGCCCCTTTTGTGGGGAGCGCTTTGGGGACATACATGGAAGTGTTTAAGGGCTACTCCGGGTGGTGCCAGGGATTGAACCTGGGGTTAGGTACTTGCAAGCTTACCTCCTGTTCTCTCTTGGGCCCAGTAAATGGTACCATAGGGGGTGAGGTTTGTGTGGGACAGGGTGGGGGGTGAGGTGCACGTGGAATGCTGGGGGTCAGCCACATGCAAGGCAAGCACCTTAACCCTTGTGTTATTTCTGTCCCCTAAATTATATTTTCAAATTTATAATTCCCATATAACTTTCAGATTCTCAAATAAAAGATACATTTTGAAATCGATAATCTTGTGAGAGCTCTTTGGCCTGGCTGAAAACTTGACATGCATAGTTTGGGTTTGGTCCCCAAAACTGCTGGGTGTGACCCCCAAAATTGGACAGCTTTGCTTTTTAGATTATCATTGAAACTCCCTTCTTCCTCTCCTCCATAAATGGTGCAGGGACCAGGGGAGCCTGAGAATCACTCCCAGTAAAACTTGGCTCTGCTCTGTCCGCTTGATGCATCTGTATTTAGCCCCAGAGGTGTCTCCTCCTCTTCCCCCTCCCCCCCTTTGGTATTTTGCTGTACTATCTCTCCATCTTCACATACTTGCTTTTACAGAAATAATTGCAGCAGTTTTCAGTGGTGACTTTACACAGTAGTGGGATCGAGCTCCCTCTCTTCTGCACGTAAGGCCAAGCATCTTACCCACTGTAGTATCTTCAGCCCTGGGCTTTCTCTATTGTTTTTTGAGTTACATCTAGTATCGCATGTGGGAGGTCCAGGGTTGATTAGCACCTCATGACGTCAGACCAAGCATTAATAGATGTGGTCATGAAACCAAAAAAAAGAAAAGAAATAAACAATAGAATATTCTAGAAACTTACCCATATCTACAAATATTTCTCTTGAGTAACTTGTATAAATGTTATAAAGTTCTTTAAAAATACTTTCATCAGGGCTGGAGTGATAGTACAGCGGGTAGGGCATTTGCCTTGCACGAAGCTGACCCTGGTTAGATTCCCAACATCCCATATGGAACCCCTGTGCATCACTGGGTGTGACCCAAGAAGATAGATATAGATAGATAGGTAGAAGATAGATAGATAGATAGATAGATTGATTGATTGATTGATTGATTGATTATAGGGGTCAGAGAGGTAATACGGGATTAAGATTTTAAGGCATATACACAGCTTCAGTTCCATCTCCAGAATCAAATTTGTGGATTAGTTGTGAAGCTGGGCCATTTACCTGGCCATGGCTGTGGGTGGAAATTCAATTTTTTCACAAAAATATGTTTGTGAGAATTTGTTTGCTATAGGGAGTGCTAAACTGCTTTATCAGCAGAAATAAACTATCAGTAGAACTTTTGTTTGGGGGCCATACCTGGCGATACATTAGGAATTAATCCTAGCTCTTCCTTCACTCAAGGCCCAGGGGAACATATTAGTTGCCGGGGACTGACCCCAGTCAGCTGCATGCAAGGTGTCTTACCCCTAATGAGAACTTGATCATGAAAAACACTCCCCCCTTCCCATAATTCTTAAATTCTTCCACAATTTGGTGGAAATATTTGGGAGGTGTGTTTGGACCATATGTGCTTAAGAGACTGTGCCATGCCTGGAATCAGGACACCCCCGCCCTCCATTTACATTTTTTTGTATGCTCTCCAACCTTTTGAGCTAGTGTTGTTCCCTTACCTACTAAACTAAGAATTAGTTTACAGTGGATTTGGGCTGGAGCAAAGGCACAGTGGGTAGGGCATTGGCCTTGCATGCGCCTTACCTGGGTGCAATTCCTCCGCCCCTCTCAAGAGCCTGGCAAGCTACCTGTGAAGTATTCCATATGCCAAAAACAGTAACAAGTCTCACAATTTGTTGTGAGATGTTACTGGTGCCCGCTCGAGCAAAATTAGATAGCAAAATATAAAAAAAAATCTAGATGGTAAAAGAAAAAATAATCTGAATGGTGCCAGGGCCATACAAAGGACAGTCGAAGCACAAGCACATGCTTTACTTGTAAGGGGCCCAGGTTTAGCTTGTAACTATCTCACAGTGATTCAATAAAATTAAAAAAAAAAAGAGGTTCAGGTTTGATTCCTGGTACTCACTGTCCACTGAGCACCTTAGGTGGAGTGAGCACTGGGCCAGCTATAAGCCAGCTCTGGAGCACCAATAGGTGTGAACCCAAAAATCAACAACCCCAATCCTGGAGTCTCAAGAGGATTGAATTATATAAATATTTTTTGTTTGTTTGTTTTTTCTTTTCTTTTTGGGTCACACCTGGAGATGCTCAGGGTTTACTCGTGGCTCTGCATTTGGGAATTATTCCTGGTGGTGCTTAGGGAATCATATGGGATGTAGCGGATCAAACCTGGGTTGGCTATGTGCAAGATAAATGCCCTCCCCATTGTATCACTCTGGACCCTGAATTACATTCTTATTAAATGTCATATAGCTAAAAGTAACAGAATCGATATTTTAATTCAGTGTTACAATGTCTACAATTTTTTTCCATTTTGAGTCATACCCGGCAATGCTCAGGGATTAGTTACCTCTGACTCTGAACTCAGGAATTACTCCTGGAAGTGCTCAGTCTACCATATGGGTGCCAGAGATTGAACCCAGGTCAGGCACATGCAAGGCAAAATCTCAACCCGCTATACTATGGTTCTGTGGATTGGGGTATAGGTGACCTCACAGTGAAAAAGGAGGCTGAGGTGAAATTGTTCTGGGTGCTGGGAAACTGAGTGTCTCTTTTAGGCAAACGCCAAAGGAAGAATCAGAGACCTTTGAGCAGGCAGCACCAAAAGAACTATTTATAAGATCCAAAGCCTTTTCTGTCCCCTGAAAGCAAGCATGGGGAATGCTTGTGTTCGAACTTCTCTTAAAGGAAAAGCCCTTATCAAAAGATGGAGAAATGGGGGCTGGAGCCAAAGCACACGGGCAAGACGTTTGCCTTGCACGCGGCCAACCGAGGTTTGATCCCCAGGATCCCATAGGGTCCCCCAAGCAGTGCTAGGAGTAATTACTGAGTGCATGAGCTATGAGTGACCTCTGTGTATCAATGGGTGTGATGCCAAAAAAAAAAGTTCTCTGAAATAACTTGGGGGTAGTTGTTTTTTTGTTTGTTTGTTTTTTGCTGTTGTTTCCTGTTTTGTTTGTTTGTTTGTTTGTTTGTTTTGGGACTACTGTATTCTTTCTCCAATCTCTCTTTTTGGGGATTTCGTGCTTTTGGGATTTCAGCCATCAAGATTCTGGCATTCTGGATTGTGTCTGTCATAATTACGATCATCACTGGATGAAGTAAAGTGCATGGTTATGTAAATCATATCACAATAATTATTTGGGGGCCAGAGAGATAGTGCAGGGGTTTAGACACTAGCCTTGCATGTGGGGGACCACCATTCATTCTCCAACTCTACATATGGTCTCCCGAGCACCACTGAAGTGATTCCTGAACACACAGCAGCCAGAAGAATGCCCAGAGCACTGCTGGATGTGACCCAACATTCCCACCTAAATAGATTCTTTTTCCCTTAACCTCAGTAGTATCTTTGTGTACATGCTGTAAGCCTGCGATTTTTCAATCACCCAAATGTGGGTTGGTGCATGTTTACAGACATTTCCTCCCAATTCTCTGAAAAATTGTTGCCACTTACCACGTGTAGTCCTCCTAAACCATGTGACAGAGAAGACAGCAGTGCCTGCTGGTCAGGGCAAGTAGCAGTGTGGCCACATATATCATTTTGTCAGGCTGCATTGCATCAGCTCCCTGTCAACATGTCTTGTCTTGTCATATTAATCCAAATGTTCCTAAATTTGCTGCACCCATAGGTAGTTTGTTAATACTGTGTTGTGGGATCTTGGAAAGCAAGTTATTTCTTGTTTTGTGCTGCAAAATTTGAAAGATTACAAAATAGAGATCACCTGAGCGATCCTGCAAGGAGGGTGTTTGCCTTGCATGCACCTAACGTGGGTTTGATCCCCAGCATCCCATACAGTCCCCAGAGCACTGCCAGGAGTGATTCCTGAGTGCAGAGCCAGGAGAGAGAGACAGAGAGACAGAGAGATAGAGAGAGAGACAGAGACAGAAAGAGAGAGCGAGAGCGAGAGAGAGAGAAACAGAGAGATAGAGAGAGAGAGAGAGATTGATTCAAGGCTGGAAAGATAGTACAGTGGGTAGGGCACCTGTCTTGCTTGTGACCAAGTCAGGTTCCATCTCCAGCACTCTGTATACAGAACCAGGAGTAAGCCCTGAGAACTGCTGGCAAAAGTAAAAAAAAAAAAAAAAAAAAAAATTAAACTAAAGTCAAAGTCAAACTATAAGACTTTTTTTAGTCAGACTTTTTTCAGTCAGGAGTGATCCTTGAGCACAGAACCAGGAGTAAGCCCTTAGTACCACTACTCCTAGCAGTGCTTGGGGGACTCTATGGGATCCTGGGGATTAAACCTGGGTTGGCCGCGTGCAAGACAAACGTCTTGCCTGCTGTGCTATGGCTCCAGCCCCCATTTCTCCATCTTTTGATAGGGGCTTTTTCTTTAAGAGAAGTCCGAACACAAGCATTCCCCATGCTTGCTTTCAAGGGACAGGAAAGGCCTTGGATCTTATAAATAGCTCTTTTGGTGCTGCCTGCTCAAAAGAGACACTTGGTTTTCCAGCACCCAGAACAGTTTCACCTCAGCTTCCTTTTTCACTGTGAGGTCACCTATACCCCAATCCACGGAACCTCTTTCTGTAGCAACAACTGCATAGCTTTCTCCTCCTGAACACCAATAACCTATTTGGTGTTCTACCCTTCTTTTGATTCTGTGCGGCCCCCTAGGTCCCCCCCCCCCACTTCATAGTTGTTGCTGCAATGATGGGGGTCATACACATCTGGTTGTTTGTGTGCACATTTTCAACTGTACTTCTTGGCCTCTGGGGTCACACACAGCCACAGTGCTCACTCATCGAGGGGAGCTCTCCTTGCTTACTGGAGGTTACACTCTTAGTTTAGGCCCACAAGTTATGGAAGTAGGGCTCAGAGGAGTCGCAGTCCTTTGGGATGTGGCAGTACTCTGGGGTCTTTCCTGGCAGAACTCGGGGAACCATAGTACGTTGCTGGGATTTGAAGCAGGACGTGAAAGTTCAGGTTGTTGTGCTTACTAGGGGGTGCTGCAGTGCTTAGCCACATGCTGCCCCAGAGGTCAAGCTTCCTGGCTGTGGCTCGAGCAACATCGTTCGAGTTGAGAAACTTGCAGGACTTGCCTACTTTTTCATGGTGCTTTCACACACTGGTATTTGGTGGGGCCAGAAACTGCTGTGATGGTGGCAAATACGGACCCTAGTACTACCAGGCTTACACAGAAGAGCTGCAGGGTCATACTTAGAGCACCTGGGACACGAAGGATTTGAACTCGTGCTCCTCTACTGACAAGGTAGGTGCTGTAAGCAGCTGCTGCACTATTGCTTAGGGCCTGGTCCTTGCTATAAGGAGCACTATCTGCCAAACTTTCAGAATTTTTGAACTTTTGTGCTTTTGGCATTAGGGATTATAAGCCAAATCCAAAGTTTTGTAGTTTTAGGTGAGAACTGTGCAACCATCACTACAATTGATATAAAAATATTGTCTGGAGAGACTGCATAGAGGTTAAGGTACTGGCTGTGGCCAACCTCGGTTTGAAATGATCCCTTGAGCACTGCTGAGATTATTCCTGAGCCCAGAGTCAGGAATAGTCCCTGAGTACTGCTGGGTGTGGCCCAAGCCCTCCCCCCCAAAAAAAATATTTTGTAAGCCCCTAAAAAACCTCATACCCATTAACAGTTATTTCCCATTTCTTCCTGTTTCCCCATGCTAAAGTGAGGAATCCTCTGGTCTCCTTTCGACTTCTGTTTTGTTTTTGTGCCCACCTGGCATACTTGGTGAACTTCTGGCTCTGTGCTCAGGTATCACTCTTGGCAGGGCTCATGGGATCATATGGGGTGCTGGGGATCAAACACAGGTCAGCTGTGTACAGGGCAAGCGACTCACCTGCTGTTCTATCGCTCTGGCCCCCAGAGATTGTTCTTTCTAATAATATTTACAAAAATATGCACTTACGGTAAAATAGCATATGATCCTTCTTCCCTGCCCACATCCCACAAATGAGGACATGTTAACGCTGGTGACAACTGCGTGAGGGCTATTTAGTCTCAGTTTTCTTATTTTTATATTTACTGTAGAAAAGTCTGATGCTACTTTAAAAAGCAGTTAAGAGCCGGAGTTTTATTTATTTTATTGCCAGGCCCTTATACATCAGACCTGGCATTAGACTGTTTGGCTGAGTATCACTGGAATGGCTTGTGGGCTCTTGAGCACTGCTGGGGAGGCAGCTCCCACTGAATCCGCACCTCCTCATTATTCCCTGCCAAAACCTCTTTGACAACCAATTTTTATGGGTTTATGTGATTTATGTTTTTCCTTTTTTCCTGGGGCAGGGGATTTTGGGTTTCAACAGGCAGTGCTCTGGCATCAGTGATCCTGGCAGTGTTTGGGGGATCATATGAGGTGACAGGAAGTGAACCAGGGTGAGCCACATACAAAGCAAGTGCCTTAACCTGGTGCTATTTCTTTGGCTCTAATTTTGGTGTTTAAGTGTAGCTATTCTACTTGCTGAGGTGTGTTACCTAGATTGGATCTCAGTTTGATTTGAATTTCCCTAATGATTACTGATGTCTAACATCTTTTTGCTTTTATTGGCTTTTTTGTATAACTTTGTCACCTTTCCTGCCCGTTTGCCCCTACTGTTGGGATGGCCAGGTCACACATACACATTCACAGATAGTGCTTGCATACTTTGGTTGCAGTACTTGCTCTCTGGTTGTGGTGCTCACAACACACTTGGTTGCATTGTACCTAAGGTTGCAATCAACATGTGAATCGGAGCTGGGAATGGGATTGGAGGCCTCATGCCTACAAGGCAGGTGCTCTACCTCTCAACCACTCTACCACAGGCCCCTATTAAATGCCATTTATCTTTTCTCCCCATCTGTGTGATGTTTTTACTCTTATGTCCTGTGGTCCAAAGAAATTCAATTAACATTTTGGGAGTAGTCCCAAATGGAATTCAGGGGCCCCAGAGGACATTCCTGATGAATTTTTAATCTTTTTTTTTGGTCACATCTGACAATGTTCAGGGGTTATTCCTGGCTCTCATGCAGGAATGTCTCCTAATGCTGCTTGGGAAACCATATGAGATGCTGGGATCGAACTCAAGTCAGCTGTGTGCAAGGCAAGTACCCTACCAGCTGTACTGTCTCTTCAGCCCCTGAATTTTTTTTGCACGTATTCTTGGCAGTATAAAATTCATTACCATTATGATTAAATACAACGACTTATAGTTGTCTCTTGATTTCTAGTTTTCTTATGGTCTAAATTTATTCTTTGGCACGTGAATACCCAGTTTTTAATTTATTTATATTTTTATTGAAGTATTACAGTTTCCTAACACTATTTGTTGAAAATACCAAGTTTTATTTTAATGTGATCAAATGGATAGCTATAACATTTATTAACTGTTAAGCAGAAAACACAGTATAGATAATTTGGAAAAATTTGGCAGTATAGATAATGAAACTGATTTTGGGGTGGTATCTTGAAACTGAAGATCAACCAGACATAAGGAAAATTAAGAGAATGGTATTAAGGAAACTAATTTGAGGAATGATAGACAAATAAATGTACCACGTGTGAAGTGTCTTTTCGAGGACTTTGATGTGAGTCATTTGGTAAAGAGTAGAGATAAAAGCTAGACACCAAACAGAGCTACATCTATCATTTTAGATAATTCTTAGAAACAAAGTTAAGGGGCTGAGGGATGGCTCTGATTTAGAGTTGGCCTTGCAAGTACTCAGGAATTGTGCCTCCTGGTGGACACCTCTGAACAGTGAGCAAGTACAACTAGGAGAGGAACCCTCTAGAGCAGTATGAGCTGTGCAATCTATGTGCCCTCCTGATAATGCAACTAAGTGGGTGATGAGACACACGAGTTCATTTTTTTTTTTTTATTTTTGGAGGGTCTCTGGGCCATAAAGTAGTGATCCTGGGCAGTGCTCAGGGTATGTGTGTTTGTTGGGCATCAAGTCAGAGTCTCAGGCCTGCAAGCCAAGTGCTTATCACTCCAGCAAAAGTTTAATTTTTTTCTCTCTCTCTTTGGTTTTTGGGCTATACATGGTGGTACTCAGGGCTTATTTCTGGTTCTGTGGTTAGAGATCACTCTGGTGGTGCTCAAGGGACCATATACATACTGGGTATTGAACCCCAGTCAGCTGTGTGCAAGGGAAGGGGCCTATGGCCTATCCACTATCTCTCTGGTGGCCTCTGTGTGTGTGTTTGTGTGTGTATTTTATGGACCATATCTGACTGGGCTCAAGTGTTCAGTGCCAGTGCTCAGGAGATGCTCCTGAAGTACTCAGGGTATACAATGATGGAATCAAATCTGAGACTCATATATCCAAGCATGCTCTCCAGCCTGTTATATTCCACTGATACCCATATTTTTGCTTTGCTTTGGAGGACAACTAGTATTCAGGGCTACTTCAAGCTAAGAGTTGGGGGAGTCACTCCCAGTGCCACTCAGGGGACCATTCAGTCAAGAGTTGAACCCGGGGGCTTTGTGCATATGTTCCAGCCCTTTGTCTGGCTTTGCTTCCACAGTATTTTAGCTGTAGAAAATGCTGTCATAAACATTGAGATGGATATAATAAGTTTTTTTTTCCTTTTGGGTCACACCCAGCGATGCAGAGGTTACTCCTGGCTCTGCACTCAGGAATCACCCCTGGCGGTGCTTCAGGGGATCATATGGGATGCTGGAAATCGAACCCGAGTTGGCCGTGTGCAAGGCAAATGCCCTACCCACTGTGCTATTGCTCCAGCCCCTAGTGTTTTTAAAAACATTTTTGATAAATACCAAAAAAAGGGATTGCTGGTGCATATGATATCTTTTTCCTTTTTGTGGGGTGTTGAGGGGTCACAACTGATGATGCTCAGGGCTTAATCCTGGCAGATTTGTGGCATCATACATGGTGTTGGAACTGAACCATGGCCGGCCTGTGAAAGGCAAATGCCCTACCAGCTATACTATCTCTCTGGCCTCAACTCTCTTCTCTGTATTGTTTTTCTTTATTTTGGCTTTTGGCCACACCTGGGGGTGTTCAGGGGTTACTCTTGGCAGTGTTTGGGTGCTGGGGATCAAACCCAGTTCGGCTGCAAGCAAGGCAAACACCCCCCTTGTACTATGACTTTGGTCTCTCACTTTTCAACAACTGCATCAATTTGCATTTCAGAGAAACTGGGGCCACAAATGGCAGTTCTCAGGGGGACCACTTAGGACCAGGGATTGAACTCAGGGATCAATCAGTGCAAAACAGGTGTTAAGCCTTTGAGGCTCTTTTGGAGAAAAATACTACTAATAAAAAAAAAACATGAGGTTCTGTGACTTACAATACCATTAATGATAGTTTCTCATGCACATAGTCCCAAAATCAACCCCATCACCAGTGTATGCACTTAGAGAACATTTTAAAAAACTTAGTTTTTTTTTTTTTTGGTTTTGGGGCCATAGCTGGTGATGCTCAGGGGTTACTCCTGGCAATGCTTAAGGGACTATATAGGGTGCCAGGGATTGAACTAGGGTCAGCTGTGTGCAAGGCAAGCACCCTGATCCATTTATACTTTTTTTGTCTTGAATTTTCAGCCACTTGGTTGTACCCATGAGATGCCAGGAATTGAACTCAGAGCCTCACACGTGCAAGTTCTTTACCAATGAGTTACATTCCTAGCCCCAGAAGGAAATCTTTTTGAATAGGAAAGGCAAGAATGCTTAGCATTTGGCCAGTGTTATCAGCTTGTGCTCCAGCCCTCTGCACTACTGTCCTAGCCCTTATGAAACCTTGCGTTTTGGAAGTATTTTTATAAAGTCAAAAGTTACTTAAGGTATTGTGAAATGGTCCATTAATTATCAGAACACAGGCTTTTAACCAGTTTAAGAATCAGAAAAGGCAGGCTTGGGGTCTTTAGGAGTGATCCCTAATCACAGAGCCAGGAATAAAGCCTGAGCACTGATGGTGTGACCCAAAAACTAAACAAACAAAAACCCAGAAAACAAGACTTGTTCAAAATTAGACATTCTCCTAAATGAAGAACCAAAAATTTAATCATTTTGTGACAGAAGTTTGTTGTACCATTCAAGGGTACTGGAAAAAAAACTATAAACTGATGTAATATGGCTCTAGAAGTTTGAAGGTACTTGGGAGTATACCACTGGTGGCCATAATAGCCTTGAACATTATCACATACGTATTTTTAACTTTTTGGGTCTCACCTAGCGATGCTCAAGGGTTACTCCTGGCTCTGCACGCAGGAATTACTCCTGGTGGTGATCAGGGGACCATACGGGATAAAAAGAGACCCAACCTGGGTTGGCAGAATGCAAGGCAAGTGCCTTACTTGCTGTACTGTAGCTATGGCCCCAAACACAACTTTAGTTCCAAAAGACCCCCAAATTTTAATCCAATCGTACCTCTTCTAACAATTTTATTTGTATTTAGCTTAGGATTCTTTCGCTGTTTGGCTTTTGGACCACAGCCAATGGTGCTCAGAGGTTACTCCTGGTAGTGCTCAGGGGAGCATATGGGGTGCAGGGATCAAACCTGGGTCAGCTGTATGCAAGGGAAAAGTTCTATCCACTCTACTATCTCTGGCCTTCTTTGGATTCTTATACCTACTTGTGCCTTACTTCTATCTTTTTGTTGTTTTCTATTTATGGGTCACACCTGGCAGTGCTCAGAGTTCACCCCTGGTGGGCTTGGGACCGTATGGGATGCCAGGGATCCTGGATCCCTCAAGCAAGACAAGCACCTTACCTGCTATACTATCACACAGGCTCCCCTTATTTCCCATCTTTTAATCTGCCTTCCATCACTTTCTGTGCACGAGGTTATTGGGACATAGCTGGTGGTACTTGGGGCTCATACAGTGTTAAGGGGAAAGGGATTGAACATGGGTCTCCTGTACACAAAGCATATAATCAACCCACTGAACTTTTATCTCTCTGCCCAGCATCAAACCCTCTCCTACAACCTAAATTCAAATACCAGCTTTTGTAATTATGTCCTAGCATAATTATGCCTACTCTAATCACAATCTTATAAATTAAAAAGTTGACAGTTTGGTAGAACTTTACAAGGAAAACATACAACCCCACCAAAAAAATGGGAAGAGATGAACAGAACCGTCCTCAAAGAAGAAATACAAGTGGCGAAAAGGAACACGAAGGAATGTTCGGCCTCTAATCATCAGAGAGATGCAAATCAAATGAGGTATCATCTCATACCAGAGACTGGCAGGGAGAAGGGTAGGATACTGGGGACCTTAGTGGTGAAGATGTGCACTAGTGGAGGGTTGGGCGAGAAGATCACTGTATGACTGAAACTCAAACAGAAAAGCTTTGTAACTGTTTCACAGTGATTAAAACTAATAAAAAATTAACATTCTGATTAAAAATAATGTGGAATTCATGCCCAATTCAATCAGCTTTATCAATGGTTGAAAAAAATAGCAGTACTCCTACATTACAAAAAAAAATGCCCCTCGAAGAGGCAGACTGTAAGGAGGCAAAGCCGGGCAGCGGGGAAATAGAGGGAAGTGAGAAGCTTGATACTGAAACAACGCATACCTAAAACCCAATCACATAATAAAAAATTGATAGTGAGGGCAATAGTACAGAGTAGGGTGTTTGCCTTGCTCGTGGCTGACCCAGGTTTGATCCCTGGCACCCCACAGTCCCCTGAGCCCCGCCAGGAGTAAACCTTGATCACCACTGGCTGTGCCCCCCCCCAACCCATATTGATAGTGAATGTTTAAAAAGTAGAATACGGTCAAAATTTTCTATGTAGTGATTTTTTTAAATCCACACCTACTACACACTATTTCCCAAAGGCTAGATGAGCTCTGCTACAGAAGATGATGTTATAACAGGTGAAAAGGTTATTTTGAGGGTGGGTGTTAAGAACAATCGGCTGTGCTCAGGAATCTCTCCTGACAGTGTTCGAGGAAGCATACCCGCCCTATGTGCAAGACAAGCGCCGTAAGCCCCTAGGCTGAGATTTTTCAAGTGAAGAATTGGTGGCACTGGTCCCTATGAATTTAACCCGAGGTTTTAAATGTGATAATCATGCTCTATTTTAGTGTCCACATTTCTGCGGGTGAGGGAAAAGATCAAGGATCCAGGGTTCATCCAACAAGAAGCCATAACTTTATTTATGATAGAAACAGTACAAATTTCAAACCAAGCTGCAGTTACTCTTTTGAA
>JAOXYA010044231.1:0-12466 GCA_028565675.1 Sorex palustris | reverse complement strand
TACCCCCCCACCCCCCTCCCCCCCTCCCCCCCCCCCCCCGCCTCTGTGGCAGGGCAATCCCCTGTGTTCTCTCCAAACCGGAGCATTATTAAGTGGTTCCTAAACATTGTTCATCTCTCTCCATCTGACAGAATCAAGACTAGATGAGATGAAAAGTTGGTTGGCGAACCTCGCACTTCTTCTGGTAGGAAGATCCCTACTCTCCTCCTTCCCCCAACTGAAACCTCTTATGTTTCAGTCTGGAAAGATCTTTGAGGTTTTCTATGTCTCTAGTCCTTGGCCTACCACGCACAAATGTTCATTGTGGAGTGCCTGCTGTAGCTTAGTCACAGAGCCTGACCTCTCGGTTTGAACTGCAAATGACGTTTGTATAGTTCTGTGTCCGGATATGAAGTTTAAAACCTAGGAGGTCGATGTTCAGAGTGTGCCTGGTACTCACTAGCCCAGGGCAAGAAACTCCAGGTGTGTCTTCTTCGAGAATCAATCTGCTCACACTGTGAGCTGGGATTCTCTAAGGAAAGGCGTTAGGTGACGCTGAGGTGATGATGAGTTTGCAGGAGTTGAGTGCCAGAGCAGGACTGCAGGGGAAAGGAATTGTCATACTCCTTATAAAATAGAAAAGTCAACGTAGGAATTCCAAAAGAAAAAGGATTCTCTAACTAGAAAGGACAAGTCTTAAGACTTCAGGGTTGGACTGAGCTTCTTCCATTTACTGAGAATTGTGCCACCTAGTGGCAATTCTTCTCAAGAGCTCACATTGCGTGTCACAAAGGTTATTTTAGGAGAGTGAGATTTATATTTTAGCAAATCTCCCTGCTTTAAAAAATGACTCTGCTCCATGGCTTGGAAGCTAGCAGCATATGCTGGGGGGAAAGGCAGCTCAGATAGAGAAGGGAACACCAAGTAAAGAATGTTTGGAGGACTCGCTCGGGATGCGAGATGCGTGCCGAAAGTAGACTATAGACTGAACACAATGGCCACTCAATACCTCTATTGCAAACTACAAGACCCTGAAGGAAAGAGTGAGCAAAAGGGAATGCCCTTCCACAGAGGCAGAGTGGGGGGGATGGGATGGGGGTAGGAGGGCTACTGGGAACATTGGTGGTGAAGAATGGGCACTGGTGGAGGGATGGGTACTCAATCATTGTATAACTGAAACCCAAGCACAAAAGTTTGTAAATATACAACTGTACCTCATGGTGTTTCACTAATAAAAAATAAAAAAATAAAAATAAAGAAATATAAGAAGTGTTATTTAATCCTTATTTGAGGGCCATACCAGCAGCGCTCAGAGGATCATATCGGGTACTGAGGATCAAACCCAGGTCATCTGAATGCCCTACCCACTGCTCTATCATTCCAGCACCCCTAGGGATCTGTTGACATAACATCTGCCCCTTTCTCACTCCAATGGGCCAGTTCAGTGACTGGGACAGAGAACTGATGGCCTTAAACTCACGGCCTCCAAACCTGCCATGTCTATCAATCAGCCCTCTACTGAAATTTGTCAACTTTAGTTCCACCACTAAAATAAAACTCAAAAGCATTACTCAGAGCCGTTCTTAGCCTCGGGGCACACTGCCCAGCGCCGAGAAAGACACACAGTAGCCTTGGTTCATGCTAACCTCTCTGGGGTTCCACTGTGGAGATCTCCTATCTGTCTCCCAAATCTGTCGAACAAAAATTTCTACTTTTCATAAATGTTAAGTGGAAGAGACTAGAAGTCTCAGAATGATGGCCTAGCAATGCAGCTGGGGCTGGAGGCCTGTGCTTGGTTCTGTATACTGAATTGGGGAGAAATTCTCCACCACCCCAGTCCTGATCTTCATTAAAAGCAGCAACTCGAAGTTTCATAGGGGAAAGCATGTAGAGAATGTCACTGTCAGGGCTAGAGCCAAAATATAGCAGGCAGACAGCAATAATATAGCAGTAATATTACACACAACTGACCCAAGCTCAATCCCTGGCACCCCACATGATCCCTTGAGCAAAGAGTGATCCCTAAGCAAAGAGCCAGGAGTAAGCACTGCTGGGTGTGGTCCCCAAACAAAACAAAGCAAAAATACAAAAATAAGAGCATCATTGTCTTTGCAGAGCTGGACACACACACACACACACACACACACACACACACACACACACACACACACACACACACCCGAGTAAGGGTATTCACAGACTTGGCCATACTGCCCCAGCCCACCCATCACTCAGCGCATGCTGCCCTGAGCCCAGAGTGAAACTGGGGGCGGCACCAGATGAACGCTCTGAGCATCCACAAAGTCCACAGATCAAAGTATTTGAATGAAAATGAAATGAAAAGTCAAGTTTCCTTTAAAGTTTCACACATTCCAGGGACTGGAGAGACAGTACAGAGTGTAGGGTGCTTACTTTGCATGCAGACAACCTAGATTTGATCCCCAGCACCCAATAGGGTCCCCAGAACCCTGCCAGGGGTGATCCCTGAATACTGCTGGGTATAACTGAAACCCAAGCACAAAAGTTTGTAAATATACAAAATAAAGTTGCACATTCCAAGCTTGGAGAGACACTATAGTGGGTAAGGCGCTTCCTTTGTACACAACTCAGGTTCAATCCCTGGCAACAAATATGGTCCCCAAATCCTGCCAGAAGTAAGCGCTGAACACAGAGTCAGGAATGAGCCCTGAGTACCATAGGGTGTGGCTCAAAAGCCTCCCAAAAAGATTGTTTTACATTCCAACTACCCCCTTTGGCTCCCATTATCAGATGGAACAGAAATGTCCTGCGCACATTCTTCCCAGCAGTCTTGCTAAAAGCAGCCCGTCGATAAAAACATTCCAAGCAGCTGTCCCAAGATCGCTGTGTACTGAGTTTGACACCTGCCTGGTCCTGCCACCTGCGGCCGATGGGCTAATCACTCTCACCTGGCGTAATTACAACCCCACTGCAGAAGCCTGTGCAGGGTCAGGGAGTGGGCTGTTTCCTCTCTGCCTTTTAGTCTTTTAATTCCAAGCACCTTTAGCGACCAATTATTAATCCCACTCCATTTCCTCCTCCGTGAGAGCACAGGTGGGCAGCGTGGTCACAGAACAGGAAAGACTCGTCCAGGTCATGCTTCCCGCCTCCCGATGGCCCCAGGAAGGAGTCAAGCCCTGCCCGGCCAGGGCCAGCGCACGCCAGTTTGGCACCCACAGCAGGGCTGCTCTGAAGGGCCAAGGTCAGCCGCCACCCAGGTCTCTCCACTCCTGGCTGAGCACCCCAACTCCTGCCCCCCTAGCAGGTTCGCCCAAGCCCCAGGCGTGCCTTGACCTATCCCCACTCCCACCCCCCAAGTACCATTAGTGAAAACTGAGGCCACTGTGTGGCTCTTCACACCTGCCCTCGGCCACTGTAGACCTGGAGCAGGGCAGGAGCAGGGTGGAGAGTGCAAGTGAGGGCCCCTCACTTCTCACGATCACAGAGCCCAGGAGCCCCTTGGGACTTTCATCCCACACTGGCACCTGCCATCGAGGGCACACTGAAGCT
The DNA here is from genome assembly GCA_028565675.1 of Sorex palustris. Taxonomy (NCBI): domain Eukaryota; kingdom Metazoa; phylum Chordata; class Mammalia; order Eulipotyphla; family Soricidae; genus Sorex; species Sorex palustris. Next base: position 8,959 of record JAOXYA010044231.1, on the reverse strand, counting down.
GGGCACCCTGGGGAGTCAGTGAGGTTGGCCTGCCGTGTGGTCTAGAGACCCCTCTCCCCGGAAAGGTCTGGGTCACCTGGACTCCACACTGGCATGGGCAAGCGCTTCCTCCCTCGTCCATCCACACTCTGGAGGTGTCCCCTGATCTAAATAGGTTGGTTGGGGACCAGACAGACAGTACAGCAGGGAGGGCGTTTGCCTTGCACGCAGCCCACCCCGGTTCAGTCCCCGGCATCCCATACGGTCCCCAAGCCCTCCAGAGTGCAGAGTCAGGAGTAAGTAAGCCCTGAGCATCATTGGTATGCCCCCCACCCCACCCCCAAACAAAACAAAACAAAACAAAAAAAAATAGGTGCTTGTGGGCAGGCCCTAGACATGAGGCCTTGAGTCCTTCCTGACCTATAGCCATGGGTCAGAGCTGACCACCTGCCCCGGCGCCTCGAGGCCGCATCCCACCCACCCACCTGGGCCGAGGCCCTTGGGGACTGAATGGAAGCACATCAGGACAGGCTCAGAAGATGAAGGACTTAGGAACTACGGGGTATGGTGGTGATGCCGCTGGAATTCAACCCAAACATGGGTGAGCAATTTGGGAGGCCCCATGTTGGGTTATCTGTGGGGGCTGCCCTGGGGGACGGGAGAGGGTGAATCACCCTCAAAGCGTTGGGGTTTGGCTTTTGTTTGGAGCCAAACCCAGAGGTACTCATCCAAGGGTTACTCCCAGCTCAGTGTTGGGGTGTGGGGAGCAGACCTGGGGATGGAACCCTGGCCTCTAGTGTGCTGGGCTTCACTAAGCTGAGCAGGCTCACGGCCCATAAAGCACCAGTAACCATGGGGCCGGAAGGACAGTATAGTGGTAGGGCATTTGCCTTGCACGCAGCCGACCCAGGTTCAGTTCCCAGCATCCCATATGGTCCTCAGCGCACCGCCAGGAATATTTCTGCGTGAAAAGCCAGAAGTAAGCCCCTGTGCATCGCCGAAAAGCAAAAAAAAGAGCCAGTAACCAGCCCCTCCTGACAGACTGGGCGCCTCCGACCCTGCTGGGGAAAGTAGTCCGCGTTTGGATGGCAAAGGAGGCGGGGCTGCGGTGCGGGTTCCCCTGGACACATGCAGCGCGCCAACCCCCATCTCACCTGGGCCGAGCACGAAGGCGGGCGCCGGCGGGGGCGCGCTGTTGCGTCTCCGCTCCCCGACTCGGCGCTGCAGCTCCTGCAGTTTGCGCTCCTCCTGCAGGGCCACCTGCTTGCGCTGCCGCCGCGCCTGCCGGCCCACGCTCTGCTCCCCGCACAGCCTGCGCGCCGCCTCGGCGATCTGCTGCTGCAGCGCCAGCTCGCGCTCCAGGCCGCTCAGGGGGTCCTGCATAGGGGGGGGGGCGCAGTCAGGGGTCAGGGGACCAGGCAGGGCTTCAGGGAGGTGGTGGGCGTCCAGGAAAGCCAGGCGGGGAGGGACTCTGGCGTGCAGGGGGCGCACTTTTCCTCCTGACCCGGAGGCTAGGTCACCCGGTGTTCCTCCCAACTGGTGTTCCTCCCAACTGCCCCGCTGCTGCTTCTTCAGCTCTGGGTGCCCGTGGGGGAGAGAGGGGAGAGGGAGGGCGTGCGCAGGGTCTGGGGGCGACCTCCAGACCCTCACCTCTCTGTGCAGCGCCTGCTCATCCAGCTTGTATGCAGCTCCGATGCGGCGCCGAACCTTGGGGGCCTTTTCCCCGGGTTTGACGGGGTACTCTGCAGGCAAGGTGCCTGTCAGCTCCTGCGGGGGAAGCAAGGTCAAGCCAGGCCCCTCCACGTCCCCCCAGCCCCTCCCGCCCGCCCTTGGGGGCCTGGCAAGGGTATTTCCTCTGCACCTCTCCAGCCTTCCTTTATGCTTCCTCCTGCTCCCCGATTTCAGGGACTCTCCCGGTCCGGGTCAATTCTCAGGCACCCCCATGTCCTCCCTGCCCTGCCCGGTCCCCAGGGTCCTGCCTTCTCCTCCGACTCCCCCGGCCCCGGGTGGGGACTCAGGAGGGGTCCCTTTCTCACCGCCTCCCTCAGGCAGAGTCTCCTCAGCTCCTCCAGGCAGGCCTCCAGCCGCTCCTCCAGGGCCCTCTGCTGCTTGCGTACAGCCTGGGTCAGCTCCTTCATCGGGGACACGGGGCTGTCTGGGCCTGGGGGACCACAAGCAAACACCCAGAAAAACCCTCACTCCGAAACTTGTCTTAGGGGGCTGGGGAGATAGCAGTTGGGAAGGGCGCTTGCCCTGCACACGGCCAACTCTGATTTGATCCCCTTCATCCCATGTGGTCCCCCAAACCCACCGGGTGTGATCCCTGAGCACAGAGCCAGGAGTAAACTCTGAGCACTGCGAGGAGTGGCCCAAATACAAAAAATCATATAAAGGAAACTTGTTTATCTTAGTTGGGGGAGATGCTCCCCAGCAATATTCAGGTCTTCCTGCCAGCTCTGTGCTTGGGAGTGCCCAGGATCAACGCTGGGGCTACCGGATCAACGCTGGGGCTCCCACAGGCAAAACACGGTGAGTCCATTGAGACATTTCTGCAGCCACTGGACACTTCCTGACCACCCCTAGGAAACACACACGCTCAAACACGCACACAGGAAATCGCACACCTGGACACACGTAATGCACACATGCTCACACATGCATGCACACATGATGAGATGCATGCTCACACACATGCATGCACACACGATCACATGCTCATACATGCACATATTCCATACGTATATGCAGACGTGCTCATACAGGCTCATACATGTGCATACGATTACACACATACATGTGCAGACACAGACACAATCACACTCGTACATGCACACATTATTTCACACGTACAGTCCCACACTCATACATGCACATACTGTTTCACACATACTATCACACATACATGCACACATGATCACACACACACAAAGCCTTGTGCCCGCCCGCAGAGTGCAGGCCAGTCACAGCAGCTTGTGTCTGGTGAGAACAGCACTGCCCAGAGGGCAGCTGCAGCACGGGGCTGAGGAGGAAAGAGCTGGGAGGCAGCCTGTCCTGCCTTCCTCGGCTCCCTTCCCCTCCCCCCTTCCCCAGCCCCGCCTCCTCTCTTTTCCCCACACACACCAGACTAGGCAGGGGACCTTCACAATGGCCAGCGTGGACACTGCAAATACCGGCCCAAGTCAGCTGGACTCTGCAACTCAAACGGCTCCAGCAGAGAAAATGGCATCACACCCGGAGGACCCAGCCCTTTCCTGCCGGAGTCTCCCAGCCCCGCCCTCACAGCCCCCAGCCTCAGGCAGCTGAGGAACTGCAGCCAGGCAGGGGGCCCGGGGATTCCCCGCGGTGCTCACCAGACTGCAGGATGATGCCGCTGTCGCTGTCGCTGACCTCATCCTTACTCTCCATGGGGACTCTCGGGGAGGCGGACCCGGTGCCCAGCCCTGGCTGCGACGCGTACGTGGCCTGACACTCCCCCAGCTGTCGGGAGCAACAACAGAAGCGAGCTGTGAGTCCTGGCTTCCAGGTGGAGCCGGATGCCCAGCACTGCGGAGAGAAGGCTCCGAGGACCCCCTCTCAGCCTCTTGGTGGCTTCTGGGCCCCAGGGGGCGGCCCACGGGCAAAGCTGAGGAGAGCAGGAAGTCGGGTGTGTGGCAGGGTTCAGTTCCTCCAGGGGGAACATCCAAGGACCCGGGAGACAGGTGGTCTGGTCTGCAGCTAGAGAAAAGCTCCCCAAAGCATGGCAGACCCTCAGCAAAGGGTGTGTGGGGGCCCCCTGCAGGCCAGGCTGCCCTTCCGGCTCTTGGGCTCAGGGGTTCCAGGGGACATACTGTCAGAGTCCCAGGGACTTTCGGGCCACCAGTGATGCCTGGGACACCCCTCACGGGGAGTGTCTGCCCGTAACCCCTGCATCCTTGGTCAGGGAAGACCCTGGGCTGTGTGAGAAGGGCACCTGGGGCTGTGCCCCCCAGCATGGGAACGGGAAGGAGACAACCAGCTCCAACCTCCTGGGGTCCCGGAACTTGGGTGACCGGGACTTAGCGGGGCAACGGAACACCAGCTGCCCACCCCCTCTTTCCTTGGGGGACGACCCCCTCCTCACAGGGTCCCTGAGGCCTGGGCCAGCTGGAGCAGGGGCGGGAAGGGCAGGAGGGAGGCGGTGCCTCCTCTCTGACTCAGCCCCATTGAGCAATAGTCCAAAAGTCTTCTGAGTTTCTGTCTGGAGCTTATCCTGCTCCTGGGGGCGCAGGGCCGCAGGGAACAGACAGGCCTGCGGCAGGTAGACCTCTAGGGCATGGCTCTGCGTGACCCAGAGCAGGAACAACCTCGCAGGCAGAGCCAGGAAGCCTGGGCAACCACCACGAAACACCAAGCCCCGAAAACAAGTCACGGCCCTGCCGGGTCGGGCTCTCAGGGCCACTGCAAACAGGCCACAGACTGGCCACACACAGGCGTGGGCACTTGGGCACAGGTCCAGGCGGAGAGTGCCTCTGCAGGGTGCAACCCGCCCAAACAGTCGTGCTGCTGGCGGCAAGAACAGGCAGGGGGTGCACGCAGCACCCCCAGACAAGCTAAGAGGCAGGGCGCCCGCAGCTCACCCCGGAACCCGGCTTTGGTCAAGGGGAGGTGGAGGTGTGGGAGGCAGCCTTAATTAGTCACACTTGCTAATTAATTATTAACCACTAAGGGTGACCACACTTCCCCTGCCTCCAAGGGGCTCCTTGACTCCACTCCAGGGAGGAGAATGGGGCTCAACAAACAGCTCCTCCAGCTCCTGCCCTCCAGGGTCAGGGGACTTGGGTGGGTGGGTAGTCCTCAATGGGAGGCGGGCTGCTGCCAAGTGTAAAGCTGGAAGCAGCCCTGCCTGGGCTCTGCCACCTGCCTGCCCGATCCTGGGGGCTCACCGGTCCCCTCTGGTCCCTTTCCTGGTCGGCACAACCAAGACAATGTCTGAGGCCTTGCCAGCTCCTGGCTCGGAATCGACCTCTTGGACAAAGCCAGTGGAAACAGGTACCCCCACCCCACACCCCATCATGGAATCACAAATCAGCACATTAGTCCTCAATGTGCGGGAACCTGGCACCCCAACTCTGGGGGACAGGCTTCAGCCCATCTCCAACCAGGAGGGCCTGCATCTCCACAGCTGTCCATAAGCTGGGAGAAAGGCCATCCAGGGAACCCCAAACCCCTTCATGGAGGACCCCACACCTCCAGATCTCAGCCCCCCACAGGAAACTGCCCACTGGCGGGCACACTGTCCCGCCAGAAAAAGGCAGAAGGATGAAGGATGTTCCTGCCCATTTTTCTGGTCAATCCTCCTCCCTCACAACTGTGTACCCCAAAAGCCATCGCTGCTGTAGAAACTGGGACTGCAGTGACAAGCTCCCCACCCAGGGCCAGTGGCCGCCTCCTCCGCATCAAACCCCTACCTATTGCCTGGTGCCCTGGACGGGTGTGGCAGTGACGGTGATGGTGACCGGCAGCCCCACTCCCAGGTCAGGCTGCCCCTGGACCCCTTGGCCCGGCCTCCCCTTCGCCACACCCTTACCTGCGTTGAAGGTGGAGTCCGGGGTCCGGGAGCCCCTGCTCCCGGCTCAGAGGACCGAGAGGCGTCGCATGTGGCTGCCACTGTGTCCCAGCTCCACAGGCTGTGCTCGCCCTGGGCCCTCAGCCCGCCCCGGCCCGCCCCAACACCGCGTCCCTCCCTGGCTGCGGCCCGGCCGGGCCGGGCTAGGGACCTGTCGGGGCTTGTGCGGAGGGAGGAGCAGACGAGCAAGTCCGTCCCTGAACTAATCCCAGGAGGTGTTGCCGACAGGCAGCGCCTGGGCCCCTGGGCCTCAGCACTTCCGGGGCTGTTCAGGGACAGCGAGAAGGGGGTCCCTGGGAGGAAGCCCTGGAGAAAGCCAGGGGGTCATGTCTTCAAGGACAGTGGAAGGGGCCCTTCTCCGACAGAGGGCCACTGCGCACTGTGCCTCAGTTTCCCTCCCTTCCAAAAGGGCAGGTAGGCAGGGCCGCAGGAGCAGGGGAGGTGTGTGTGTGGGGGGAGGGGGAGCCCCAGGGGTTCGAGAAAGGGATAAAGGCCTCAGGGGTTCCCTGCACTCAGATTAGAGACCAAGGCTGAGCTTTCTCCCCCAGCCAGATGAAAAGGCCTGGTGCGGGAGACAGCGAGCCTGGAATGCAGGGGGCGGGTCACCGGGCTCCTGCCAGCTTCAGAGATGACCCCCCAAAGGCCTTCCCCTCCCTGCTTATGATCTGCCTGTCCCTCAACAGAGTCCACCAAGCACCGACCTGAGCCCCACCCCCACTCCACTGGCAAACCCAGTGATGCAAAGACCCCGAACCCACACCCCCAATCCCAGGGACCAGAGTCCAAAATGGAACCAGTTCCCACCAACAAACACCGCCTGGGGCGTGCGCCCCGCCCCCAGGACCCCGGGGCTAACTGAAGCTGGCTGGAATTTGACCTCTTTCCCTCCCAGGAGGGCTCGGCCCCTCACCTGCAGGCATGGGGGTGGGGGAAGGGGGGCGGGGGGGGGTGCAAGGCAGCAGCCCTCACCTCCCTCCCCCCAAGTCTGATCCTATCCCACCCGCTCAGGCATCGCATCCCCACCTCTCCACTGGTCACTGCCCTGTTCCCCACTCCCCCCTCCCCCCAACCCTCAGGACTGGAGGGGGCGGAGTGCAGCCCCTCACCCACCAACTGGGACGAAGCAAAGACTGAGCAGAGATCTGGGCCCCGCACTCTGTACCCCGATCGCCCTCATACACAAACCCAACCCACCTCCACATTCCCCTGCACCGCGTGGGCACACACACCCTTTGCAAACAATGCCAATCTGCGCCCTCCAGCTGCCCACCTCCTCCTCTCCTGGGCTGACGCCAAGGGGCCCCAGCAGGGAGCAGTCCCTGGAAGGGGGAGGGGCTGAGTCTGCTCAGGGTCTCCCCAGGAGCCATCCCAGCCCGGTCCCACAAAGCACCCCAAGGCTCCCCAGCCCTCACAAGAGCCTCCCCTGTGCTGAAGAGGTGGCCACTGGGCCGACAGCTGGCATCTTCTCGCCACCTTGCCCATCAGCCCAGCTGCAAGTTGGAAGAGGTGGTGATGGAAGTTTCTAGAAATAACTCATAGCATTTTAAAAAATAGTCCCCGCAGTGCTTAGTGACCACCATCCTTCACACCTGGGTGAAGGATGCGGTGTGGGGGATGAGGCTACGGGCCTGACACCTGTTTGGCACGGAATCCATCACTGGGGGCCATCTCGGGGGCCTCGGAGTATATATTTTAATGTATACAATACTATTAATTTCTAAATGCATACAATGAACTTGGGAGAATCAAGAATCGCTAAGAACAGCAATTTTACTTGCAGGAGGCAGGGTCTAGCTGGGAAGTGATGAACCAGGAAATCTGCCAGCCAGGAATTCTACTAACGGGGAGTCTACCATGCTAGTGAAATATGGAGAGGCAGAGGGTTGCCCTCTCCATCAGTTCAGTCCCCCTGGATTCCCTCCACAGGACCCTGCACCCCGAGTTAGGAGCTGAGCTGGGGGCAGGGATGTGCAGCTATTTGCACTTACCCTCTCTCTGGAATTCTCAGGTGCCCCTCTCCCAGGACCCCCAGAGTGTAAGACGTGGAACACAAACCCCATCTCCCAAGGTCCGGGTCCCCTGAACCTGAAGGACTGCCCAGATGTTCCACTCCAAACGCCCAACAAGATCGATGCTCCAGACATGGCCGGGACCAGTCTGAGAGGTCAGGGGCCCAAGGCCCACTGCCCAGTCCCCCACAGCAGGGCCATGTCAGGCGTCCCAGCCCCACCACCCAAGACATCCGAAGGGTCCCAGCCCCACCCCCAGGACATTTCTGGGGTCCCGCGGCCCCACCCTCGACAGCACTTCAGGGGTTCCAGCTTCATCCCCCGGGACATCCAAGGGGTCTCAGCCCCATCCCCCCAGGGCATCTCAGGGATCCCGGCCCCACCCCTCAGGCAGGGCACCGTCTCCTAGAACCCCCAGCGGGTGAGGAAGTGAGGTTTCCCGCATACCATTGTAACACTTGGAATTTGCTCTCTGGGAAGAGAAGCGGCGCGGGTCTTTGGGATTTACAGTTCCCGGGGCGCGCCCAGCCCGGGAGAGCTCGCAGCGCCCAAGTCCCTCTACGATCAGGGCGACCGTCGGTTCCTCTCCACCCGCCCCGTTTCCCCAGCCAAGCGCAACTCAGGCGCGCTGGGAATCCCACGGCTCGCTGAGCTCGGGGGTCCGCAGCAGCCCCCCGCCCAGCGCCCCCAGAGCCGGGGAGAGCCGGGTCGGTCCGGGCCAAGCAAGGCTCCCGCTTCCTTCCCCACCGCGCTCGGGGGAAGGTGCTCGCCTCCCGCCGGCGGAGGGCCGGCCCGGGAGCCCCCCGCTCGCCTGGAATGGGCCCTGAAACCCGACCTCTCGGCTTCCCTCAAAAAGCCCCTTTGTCCTGTCCACCCCGCTCCCCTCCCCCCGCGCGCCCTCCGCATCCCGCGCGCCCGGACTTGGCTCCTTTTGTTTCTCCGCTTTCGGGGGCCCCCGGCACCCGGCCAGGGGATCCCCGGCAGGAGCGGTGCGGGGAGAAGGGCCGAGGGGCTGGCGACCAGCCTTTCTGGGGTCCAACTCGGAACTCCCACCGCCACCCCCAGTCCACAAGTTGCCCCGCTGTCCCGGCCGGGCCCTCTGGGCCGAGCCGGGACACCGCGGGTTCGACAGCCCGAGCGCCCCGGTTCCCCGCGCGGGGCCCCCTTACCTGTTCCCGGGAGCCCCGGAGCCGCCCGCCCGCACCCGCGCGCCCCGCGGGGTCCTCGCCGCCGCCAAGCATCGTCGGCCCGGCTGGGGCGCAGGTACCGGGGGCGGCGCGGGGAGGCGGGAGAGGCGGGTGGGGTGGAGCCCATCTCGTCGGTAAAGAAACAAAGAGCACCTGGCCCAGACAAGATCAGACCTGAACACCTAAAGAACTTACCATCA
>JAOXYA010044216.1:0-12468 GCA_028565675.1 Sorex palustris | reverse complement strand
GAGAATAATATATAGATATATGTGTGTATATATATGTATATATATATACACCAAAAAGAGACATATATAACTATTCAACTATTCATAAGGATGCATTGTCTGTGTATTTTTAAAAAGATGACCATGTTGCCAACATTAAAATCAAGACATGAAAATCTTACCAACACCCCCAGAATCCTGCTTCCTGACCATTCCACCCACCACACTTTCTCTCAGGGCAGTATTTATCTGAGCTTCCACATATATAGAGCCTTTAGGTTGTTTTTAAGTTCATATAAAAATGGCATCATTAATGACCATCTCTTGGTTCACTTACTCATTATTTCATTTGAGAAATTCATCCAGCAGTGTGTGGCCACATTTTAGCAACTGATTTTAATTAGCATCATAAAATCTCTAATCACCCGGGACGTGTGCATTGCTTTCATGTTGTCGCATTGTATGATTATTCTTATGATTCACATGCCCGGAAGTTACCACTTTTACTCATACATGCCAATATATAGGCATTATATACAATATCCATAACAAAGCTCAAATCTGAAATGTCCACATGGGAAGGGGTTAGTTGGCTACCTTCTTCTAGATCTTGCTTTTTGGAGTTGGGGGGATGGGGTGGGATGGGGATAGGGAATGGAAGATTGGGTATCTGCAGTCCTCAGGGGCAATTCTTGGCTTTCTTCTCAGAAGTGATCCTGGCAAGACGTTGCTGGGTATCAAAGCTAGGTCAACCTTATGCAAGGTCAACCTTCACTCAAGTATTATCTCTCTGGCCCTCTTTTTGATGTTCTACTTTTGTAGCTGATGTATAAATAAAAGCAGGTTCTAGAATATTTCCAGGAACACTTGGGACATTTGTTTCACAGGGATTTACAAATAAAATCTAACTTTTCATAGAACCCATTTCTTACTGGGTATTATAAATGCATCCTCATAAAAATAATCAATTAAAAATTAAATTCTTTAAAGCAGCTATAGAAAATCAAATTGAATTTTGAGTTTAGACTCATATTTTCTAAGTCTAGAACATTTTTGAAGAGTAATAAAATAAATATTTTAGTTTTGAAAGTTGTGTCAGTATTAGACATATAATTTTATTTCTGCTATGTTTTTTTTGAAACACTTGCTCACAGTATATTGCACCACATTCTTTTTATGAAGATTTACTGGAGAAATTCATTTTTATTGAAGTGATACTAATTACATCTCCCTCCCTTTGCACTGACTGTCCAAATCTTTAGTAAATCAGTCGAGTCTCTCTAGCAACTAACAAGGTCTTGCAGAAAGTATTTTGTGTTGAAACTTCACTTCTGTCTCATTATCCCTTCCCTATTCTGATTTTCCTTTTGTCCCATTTTCTTCACACAACTATTTAATTTTTTAATCTTGTATTAACTTTTCTAACAAATCATTCAAAATATTAGAAGCTCTGAAAAACATTTTTTTTTTACATTTTCTGTGAGTCAGGAATGTAAGAACAGCTGATTCTGGTACAGAATAGTCTTTCAGAAGGCTATAATTTAACTGTCAAATGGGACACAATCATTTGCAGTTCAACTGGTCCTGAAGATTTTCATCCAAGCTCACTCACACTGCTTTAGCTAGAGACCTCAGCATCTTTCCATCTGGGTCTTACAACATGGCAGCTAGATTTCCTAAGAAAAAGAGGAAAGAAAGCAGGAAAAGTCCAAGATAGAAGTGCCAGTTTCTTATACACCTATGTTGAAAATAATATTACATCTTGTAGGTAGGCTGAATCAGACTAACTGGTTCAGTGTGACAAAGAATTATATGCAGGCAGATATGTCAAGGAGCAGAATTTTGGGGACCATCTTGGAGGCTGGTCACTAAATACCCCAAATATTCTCTTGAATAATAAAACAATGAGTGAAAGTTTCAAATGGAATGAAGAGGGGAGAGAAGCTTTGGATTACTCTTTTTCATAAACATAATTGTAATTCCTTTCATGATTTATCTTATAGATGAAAAGTTCTTAAGGCAACACAGACAACGAATTTGGTGAGGTAGGTTGAGAGACAATTTAAAGAAGGAAGACTAGGAATTTGGCCTTTTGCTAGTTTTTTAATGTTGTTGTCGCCAACATAAAGTTTGCTGATAAATTTTATCCCCGACATATATGCTAACTAGGATGCTTTTGGTTTCAAGTGTCAAGAAATTCAAGCCAAATTATGTTAAAAGGGAACAAACAGTGTGATGTACATTAACCATGTAATGGAACTATTTTGGTGAGAGGAAGATATGAAAACAGCTTTCAAGGATAACCACATGCAGGCTTACCCCTTTGTGTCTATTTGCCTTTCTGTCAGTCTATCTGCGCTCTCTCTCTCTCTGTTTCTCTCTGTATCTCTCTGTCTTTTTCTCTCTGTCTCCGTCTCCATCTCTGTCTCTATCTCTTTCTGTCTCTCTGTCTCTGTCTCTGTCTCCCTCCTCTCTCTTCCCCCCTCTCATTTTGGGCCTTATGGTTTGCAAGAGATTAAAAAAAGCTTATCATTATATCCCTTTATCTACTTTCAGTACTCAGTTCCTGTTCAAATGATCATTTCCAACTATTATAGTCATGCTGATCCCTTCTCTATCCTAACTGTCCACCTCCCTGCCCCCACCCCACACACACACTCTTGTGGCAAACTTCCAAACATTGACCAGTTCTCCTGGCCCCTGTTTACACTTGCCTTAAAGATATTGAGGCTAAAAGGATATTTATCTGGCATTTTCATCTCCAGTCATAGAGACAGGTACTGTCTGACTATATTGAGAGGTTCTGTAAGGAGCCAGCATGCACTGCTGCACTGTGATAGCCCCCAGTGATGCCTGTGAAATGCCTTCATTTCACAGTACCATTGGTTGGGTTATCAAACTACTTTCAATACTTTTTTTTGTGTCGTATGACTGAGACTGAAGAATTCACCTTTTTCCCATTCTCCTTTGGTGAATGGGATATACGTGGCCAAAGGGATGGCCAATGAAGCAGAACTTCATATTTCTAAAGAGGAGAAAAAGCCCTTCCTAACTTGACTCCTTCATCTTGTGCATAAATGTCATGAAAGTTTCATCTGGATGTGTTCACAATCCTTTGGCAGGCCATGAGAGAAAGCACTCTGTTTTTTGAAACCATGAAAAGCAACAGAAATAAGAAGGGCAGAGTTAGGTCCTGGGTGATGCCCAAAAGCAACTGAATCACCCACCCACCCACTCGCCCACCTTTAGGTAACTTATTATGACAGACCAAAAAAAAAAAAAACCAACCCTTTTTTACTAAACCATCTTTAATACAAAGTTAATGCAATCTGTAGAAAAACATAAAAAAAAAAAACCGGGCGGGGGGGGGGGAGGTGGGTCCCTGGATAGAAGTTAAAAACCCATCAAATTGGTCTAATGCGTCATTACTGATGCAGGAATTCTGGTGGCAGTTCTACTAAGATGGGAGTTATTTTCCTCCTTCCATCTCAGCATTTTCCCAAAAACAAAGATCTTTGTGAACCAGGAAAAAAACCAAATGGGTGACATACACCAGTCTTCATGGTTGTACTGTAGCTGGAATACAGTCACGGAAATCAGTTAATGTGGTATCTAAAGTGCTAAAATGTGGAGAAAGAGCTTTCAACAAGCCTGGAAAATTACCCCAGGGTGATCTGGAAAGAAGAATGGATTGAGGGCAAGTGATTAGGCTCAGTCTGTAATGATCCGTTCATCAACTCAGGACTTGACCATCTGCTCTGATAATTACAGCCCCAGGAAGTGTTTATCAAAGGAAAAGAATCAAACAGTCTGGAATGTAGAGATGCCTCGGAAAAAAGATTGAGTGTTTAGACATTGAGGAGCAAAGTTGAGCATGACCTACCAAAAAATGCACAATTCAAATCCAAAGTACAAAACTAAAATTCAGCGAAGAAGAAATGGTTACCAAAATGTTGTTTGAAACCCCATTATGGCCACATTATCACCATGTTCCATGAGCTCTGTATGAGTGAAGAGGATATGACAGGGGAATGGTATGACAACACAGGAAAGATTGGGAGATGGGAACATATCTAGCATTGCTTCCAATGAATGGTTAGCAGATTTTAGGGCTGGAATGGTACTAATTCTGAAAGTGTGACCAGTTCCACTTCGGTTCTGTCATTGCTCATCACTGGAGACAGGAGTGGATGTGAGTGAAAAAGATTCATTCAGATGCTGGTGACCAGGGAAGATAGTGGATTTGTTGTCCCTCCAAACCATCTTATCTTTAGGTTGGGGCCTGACTAAGGTTTAGTGAAGGAAGTATACAAAACCAAAAGAGGGTAATGGGTTGGAGGGGAAGAGAGGTCCCGTGATGCAGTTGGCATGTTTGCCTGGGGGATTTGATGGAGTCCCTGGGGTAGGCCGCCCTGCTCTTTCTACGACCTAACATTGATGTGCAATGTTGGCCTTGTAGTAAGGAATGATCGAAAGTTCTAAAATTTCTGCATAGAACAAGATGAAGTCTCAAATACAAAATCACTGACAAAAGGGGCATTTTGTCAAGGTTCTAAAGCTATGAAGCCCCACAGGATTAACTCCAGTATATTGTGGTGGCCAGGTGATAACGGAACCAGGCCTGGTGACAACTGGCCTCCTGGGCCTGGACTGGCCATCTGTGTAAACTTTAGAAGCCAATGGTGAACTGCTAGCCACTGGCTGAGAGGAACTGATGGCCTTCTGATTGTCCACACATCACTAGCCTCTCCTAGAGAAGACTTGCCTACCACGACCCAAGCTATGTCGTCAGGGACTTGATAAGGGTGGGAGTGCATTTTCTGTACTTGATTGAGCCTGAAATGAGATATTCATTCACTGCAGAAGGGGAGGGGGGTAGTGAATCATTTTAAATATCATCTGGACTATGTAAATAGCTATGGGGCAAAAACACAAGACTCTGAAAAAGTGCTCTCTGACCTTAGGCTCTGCCTGGATGGAAAGCACCAGAAGGCTGCCTCTCTTCATTCTCCAAGTGGACACAGCTCTCACCCATTTGTGTGTGCCTGGAGCATCAAGAAAAGTCACTGTCACTGTCACTGTCCTCTTGTTGCTCGTCAATTTGCTCGAGCGGGCCCAGTAACATTGTGAGACTTGTTGTTACTGTATATGGCATATCGAATACGTCACAGGTAGCTTGCCAGGTTTCGCCATGGGGGCGAGATGTTCTTGGTAGCTTGTCGGGCTCTCTAAGAGGGGCAGAGGAATCAATCTTGGGTCGGCTGGGTTGGCCATGTGCAAGGCAAAAGGCATACCCACTGTGCTATCACTCCAGTCCCAAGAAAAGTCAAAGGGACAAAAGCAGCAAGCAGAAGCAAAGAGTGACAGACCATAATGCATCAGCAACAGACCGAGACAATGAAGGACACTGAACAAACAGACTTCAGAAATATGGGGGAAGCAGAATTAGCAAGAGGCCAGTGTGGACAAAGGACAGTGCACATGGGAACCCATAAGGAACCAGCATGAGGTCTGGATAGGGTACATCAAGGCGCTCAAAACTATGTTCTTAATGCTATGAGATAAAGAACTATCTTTGTATACATTACTTGATAGTTAGTTTTGTATACTAACTTGACATATAGAACTCAATGTCCCATATAGGAACTAAACCAGTTTCACCTGAACACCACTGAGAGCTAAAAGAAGGCGGACAGAAAACTCCTGAGACAAAGATAAAAAGAGGGATTCTGGGAATCGAGAGATAGTATAATGGGTAGGCCACTTGCCTAGAATGTGGCCAACCCAGGTTGAAGCCCTGACACCCCATGTCATCTCCCTGATCACCTGAGTACAAAGCCATGATTATTCCCTGAGCATCACCAGGCATAACCTCCTCCCCCAAATGAGGATTCCTATTAGAATATAATCTGGATTTGGAATAAACATTTTAAAGGTGCCTGGCATAAAAACAAAAACACTTTATAAAGATACAAATCATATTCTTTTTGAAGTCTTCAAAACCAGTCCTCAGGAGTTAGTATAATCTAGCTTTGTGTCAGATGATTATTTTGGATGGTCTATTCTACTGCCCCCACACCCCCACTGCCGGCCTCTCCCCTCCCCCACACAAACACCCTTAGTTCCTAACTTGAACTAGGAAAGAAAAAAAAAGGCGCATTCTATAGTTACATCTTATTGTATTTCAAAGAAATCTGAGGTGATTTAGGGATACCTGTGCTATTCTACATTACAAGGGGAAAAAGACTCCTAATAAATTATTATAAAAAGGGAATATTCCAGGGAAGCTTAAGATAAAATTAAGACAAATAAAGAGACAGCTTGACTTTTGCTTTGCTAGGACAGCAAATCATGCCAACCAATGGATTCAGTCAATTTGTGGCGGTAAATTCATTGCCATGCAGTGTTTCTGAGAAATTAGGTAAACTGTCAGCAATCCCCTCAAAAAGTTCTTTTTCACTTTCTACTGGGCACTGATTAAATACTCAGAACCACAGTGCTCCTCAGAACATGACTTGCCGGGGCACCTAGACATAATTCTTTTGTTTGTTCCAAGAACTAATAAGTTAACCCAGAGATTCATGCCACTTGACATGATCCTCCATTCCCAGATTTCGGTCTAGGCAGGGGAGGCCCCTCCTGATGGTGACAAGGACCTGCCTGATCTTTTATGGCTTTACCTACTTTCTTTATCTGATCATTTTCTGTTGGAGAGAGAGGCCCTGATCTTTTAAAGACAGCCTGCCTTAAAACACAGGCAAATCAAATCAAACATTAGTCAGGACTCCTTTAATTTTTTTTTAGTTAATAAAGGGAATAATGTACCTCAAATCAAGAAGAAGAAAAAAGATTGCTTACTCATTGCTGAATTAATCAATTAGAAAGGACAGGGGCTAACCAGGAATGGGGCTTTCCTGGGTTGGGCTGGCATTTTAATCTCAGTAGCCTCTCAACTACTCAATCCTTCATTCTGTTTCTTCACCCCTCGGTTTGCATCAGCCCCCAGCTGTGAATAACTCACTGGGGGTTCCTAATGCCTGCCCCTGGGAAACCCTAGTTCCAATATTTTTCCAGTTTGAAATGCTTCTTTCCTGCTTACTAATCACCTTGCTTCTACTCTTTTTTCCTCCACAATTAAATACACAAAATCTCTTTCATGTCCAAGGATAATCTTCTGACTGAATTCTTAGCATATTTAGTCAGTTCTTTACAATTAGATACTTAGCTATTGCTATCAACTTTTCTCTAGTACTTCTGCCATCCAGAACAGCCTATGCTCATTGGAACTTGACCACAGTGACCAGGTAACTCCACATCTTTTGATGAAGACCAATGGATCAGGCTCAGCAAACCCAGAACCTGGGCTTGTGAACTGGGTACCAAAAGGAGGAAAAAATATCTTTTTGGAGGTACTGTGCCTTAACTGGAAGCGATAGCACAACAGTAGGGTGTTTGCCTCGCACGCGGCTGACCAGGCCAACCCAGGTTCGATTCCTCTGCCCCTCTCGGAGAGTCCAGCAAGCTACCAAGAGCATCTCACCTGCACGGCTAAGCCTGGCAAGCTACCAGAGATGTATTCGATATGTCAAACACTGTAACAACAAGTCTCACAATGGAGATGTTACTGGGCCTGCTCGAGCAAATCAGTGAACAATGGGAGGACAGTGCAGTGCTACAGTGCCTTGGAAACAAGGCCTGACAGTGGTATGAGCTTCCTTCTTCCCCCCACCGTTCCCCCTTTTTCACCCTTCGATGTTTATTGTTGAATCCTTTGCATGCTGATGCCAAGTTAAATGATGGCAGGCAAGCAGATTTCTGAGGAGTGAAATGATCCCTCTGCTCTGTGTCTCAACACTTGTTGGGAATGAAGAGAGCAGCAGAGACTTCCCTGCAGTTCATCACTCTGAAAGGACATCAGCAGTCTGCCCTGAGTGCCTTCTGCCTTGGGCCCTGAATCATTGAGTAAAAACTCTTCCCTATGGATGATTTATTTCCCCTGCTCACTGTGCATCCCTTTGCTATAGGTTTCTGACAACATCAGAGTGACTTATCTTTTAAATCTCAGTTTTAAGCACGGGGCCTACAGGGGAAAAAAAGAACTTCTTTTTTCTCTGCCCAGAAAGTGTCATTATACTGTGAGTGGGAGGCTTTAAAAAAATTTAATAAGAGGATATGAAAGGTTAAGTCTTCCTTTCACAAGTATTAGCTCTGATTTCAAATCAAACCTGTCAGTAATTACTATTAGGTATATCATTTTATCTCCAGAAAATGGACACTTGGATCCTCAGAGTTTGATTTCAAAGTGCTCAGTATTATGAAGCTTTTCAAACTTTGATTTGAGTTTACTTAATTTCACTGAGTGTCCTGGCATATGTAAAAGTTTATATCAGTACTCCAAGGAAAAAATCGACTTCTAAGCAATCATTTGGAATGTAAAATTATTTGAATTCTTTTTGCTCCAGTAAGCACAAAAACATGAAAATGACAGAAATAATTATTAGATGCCAGTGAGGCATTTTGCTCCCAAGTCCCTATTGAACTTTAGCAATAGGATAAAATTTCTTTAAATTTCTATGAGTGACCATAGGTCTATCTGGATCCATAGTCACTCTTTCCTCAATCTTTTCTCTTACAATAAAAAAGTGTTCTTTGGCCAATCAATCATCACAATTTCTTCCTCACAAATTCTAAGTTTTAATATCTTCATTCCCAGATTTATCCCTTGAGCCACTCTCTACTCACTTTCACTCTCTTCAATCTCTCCACACTGATCACTTCCTGTCAACATGCAAAGGCAGTCAATTCATATTCTTTAGCAAGAAACGATAAGAAAAGCATCTACTTTCCCGCATCACTTCCTTTCTCCCTAGACATCATCTACCACTATCCAATATCTATGACTCCATCTTTGTATGCTGACTTCCCCATTACCATCTTGAATTGCATATCCCATAAGATACCTCAACTTTGTCTCAACTCTGTGATCTCTGTTTCCTACCTCCTCTGTGTATTATCCAAGGAAACAATACCACCTATTTCTTTAAATCAAAGTCCAAAAGAATATTTAATTCATAACTTTATCCTTTCACTCCCATGCAATGACCTAGAGCTGCACAGTCTACCTTCTGATCACAACTCAGAGCAGTTCGCTTCTCTCCAACTATCCTGCTAAAAACAGCCCAAGCTACCAATACCTTTTGTACAGTTTTTTTTCAATTGCTCCTGAAACAGATGCTGCATGAAAGCTCTTCATTATCCTGTCATTGGTAACTGGGACTCAGAAAATGAGGATTTAAAGAATGTGAAGTACAACTTCTCCTAGTAAAAGCCACACAAAGTTGAGGACTAGAATTCCTCTCCCGAATTAAATGTGTCTGAATTGATTATCCCCTCCCAAACACCAGGAAATGGACAAAGATATGGGTGTGTTCATGCAGTGGATGGTAAATAAGGAAGTTAGAGATGTTCCTTCACTCTCTATCAGAGAAAGGGGTTCTTATTTTCTCATGTAAAATGATGATGGTTTGCAGAAAATCACCCAGACACTATAGATCTAGAAGAAAAGATGGGTGTTTCTATTTTCTAGCAGAGAAATATAAACTAGTTGGTTTATCAAGAAAGAGTTGCTAGGAAGAACAATAGTTTATCAAATCAATGTTAAGAATAATTTTTAAAAAATCTCAAGAGTATATAGCCAGAAAACAAAACTGAAGAAAGTCTGATTGTGAAGACAATGAAAGCAACCTACAATAATTAGATACAATAATTAGATAAAGCCAAATCCATTCTAGATATGCATGCCAATTACATACCACCTCCTCCATAACTCACTTAAGAAAGAATAGATGTCTGAGATTATCTCTTTTATCTGCATTCTTATATTCGTAAGTTAATTGAACAATATATACAGCATTGCATAATTATTTATTCTAATATCTACCTATATATTCTAACATCTAAAATATTGGGACCTGAGCAATAGTTCAGCAGGTAAGGAACTTACCCTGCATGCAACTGTCCTAGGTTTGATCCCTGGCACCACTTACAATCCCTGAGCCCTGCCAGGCATAACCCGAAGACCAAAAAAACAAAAGAAACTTAAAATGTGAGATTTTATTTAGAGATTGCATGCTTTAACAGTGAGAACAACAAGAAACTATAATAGGAAATTTACCAGTCATACTTTTCAACACCAATAGTCATTCAGTAACAATGCACAGATTTTTTGTAAAGCATTTTATTATGAATACTTTCATTGCCCTTCATAAATCTTTCTCTTCTAACAAATAAAAAGCTGCAGCATTCTTATGTTGAACAAGCACCATCTTTTTGCTAGTACACAGTTAGCTTGCTTTTCTGTTATATTTAATTAAGGGATATAGATTGGTTCTTTGAAGACACTTTCAGACGTCTTGTACATTTAATAAGCTATAACGTAATACAGTGGGTTTTTAAAGCTCCATTAAATGTAAATTTTGTGTTGGCCTGCAAAAATCCAGGCATCCCATGTGTCAAAAAGCAATAACCTTTTCACAGACTGCAAAAGTAAGTCTCTATAAACTATCACATATCCATATACCAAAGGTAGAAAACCACTGTCTAGTATAAACATAACTTTTATACATGAGCTATAAAACCATCCTTTTGATATCAATCATTTTAATGTGACAGTCACTTTACTGTGATAAATTAGAACCAAACACAGTATCTTTGATGGGCACCTATCTACAAATAAGGAAGTATTTACAAACAGCCATAATAAAGAATTTTTTCTTTGTTGTTCATTTTAAAACTTCAGTAGTTCTTTGTATTTTATTAATCTTGAAAAATATATTTATGGGCTAGAATCATAACATTCTTAATAAAAATATTAGAACATTGCTGAGGAAAAATATATTGTTTTGGAAACCTTCAATAACTTAAAATCTTTATAGAAAGAAATATGAAAGCAACTTCCCAGAAGTTGTGTGTCATAATATTTTAATACGGCATTGTGTTTTCTGTTGTTGGAAGATGCAGCCTCTGGTCTCCACTCAACAACATAAGACTAGGATGGGGGGTGGGGGGACCAGAAAGGTAGTAAATGGCAAAGAATATGCCTTGCTTGTGGCAGACTCCAATTCAATTCCCAGCACTACTTGGTCCCCTGAGCAGGCAACTCTGGCACCTGGGATCAGATCCTGATACTGTGTGTGCAGCTATCTCGCCATTGTCAGCTCTGGAGAATATTCTCTGGCCATAGGGACAAATTGCAATGGCTGGACCCTGTACTCTCTTTTGTCTCATGCTATAAGTAAGTGCTATACCATTTGGGACGGCTGTATTTGATTTCTGTTCTGTTCTCAGTGGCCTCCAATTGTATTGGAATGCCTACAAGTACCAAATGCAGAACTGACACATCAGGAATAATACTAGATAACGTTAACTTCTTTTCACTTCGTTTTCTTGAACTTCTTTTAACACCTTCAACTTCTTTTTCCTTTAGAAAGGGAAATCTATGCTATATCATAAAAGAGCATCCCAGAGATTATCATGTGAATATAAAGGGAGACTACCTACCTATAACTGAGAACACTTAAAGGAGTCAACATCAAAATAAAGATGTGATGAAAAGAGTTAATGGATTGGGAAGACATTAAGTGAACACAATCGGAAGAGTTTGCTGCTGGAGTGAAATGTACAAGGGCAAAGAACTCAATCCCAGCATGTGCTTATCCTAATTGACAGTGTAGGTCATACTGAACTGAGCTGAAAATGGTATTCTTACTGTCTTCACTAAAAATAGTTAATCTAATATTCTGAATTTCGTGTTTATGTTTTTAAAATCCCTGCATCTCTTATTGATTTCCTTGGGGGAATTATTTGAACTTCAACTGAACTATGTTCTCAATTATTACAAAGTAATAAATTTGATTACTTTATGATGAATGTTATTTTCTTCCTAATTAACAATATCATTCCATTTAATAAAAAATTGGAATGCATTTTTGTCTCTGGCTTAAAGAGAATGTTATTCCTCCGATTCAAGTTTCTGCTGTTTTAGAATCAAGCACTTTAACTCTCAGCTTGAAAACTAAATCTCCCAGAGACAGTTTAGCAGATGCCTAAAGCATAAGCATATCAATCACTAAAATTGTTTTGGGTAACATTAAAAGGTAACTCTACTGTTAACACTCCCAATAGTGTTTCCTTACTCTCTCATGAGTATATATGATTACCAAAAAAAAAAAGGATAACAAGAAAGAGAAAGAAAGCAAGAAAGAAAGGGAGGGAGAGAGGGAGGGAGGAAGGAAAGGAGGGAAGAAGGAGGGAAGGAGGAAGGAAGGGAGAGAAGGAAGGAGGGAGGGAGGGAGAGAAGGAAGGAGGGAGGGAGTGAGGGAAGTAAGGAGGGAAGGAGGAAGGGAGGGAGAAGGAAGGAGAGAGGGAGGGGGGGAGGGGGGAGGAAGGAAGGAAGGAAGGAAGGAAGGAAGGAAGGAAGGAAGGAAGGAA
>JAOXYA010044209.1:0-12468 GCA_028565675.1 Sorex palustris | reverse complement strand
CGATATGCCAAACACAGTAACAACAAGTCTCACGATGGAGATGTTACTGGGCCCGCTCGAGCAAATCGATGAACAACAGGAGGACCGTGATACCGTGAGATGTATATATACACACAGCATTCATGCTTTTCTAGTCAGAGGGAATGTCCCATGAGTCAGAATCTAAAACTCACTAAAATTAGGAAAGAATAACAGCATTTCACCCTTGTCACTGAGTCTTTTGTTCTATCAAAAAAAAATAGGAAATAGATCTGACCTATTAAGTCTTTAGTCATTTTCTTTATTGCCCTACTACTTTGTAAATGATATCAAGCTAGATGGTAGATGATTTGTTCTAGTTTCGTTCTAAATGCCAAGGTTAAGCTGATTTTTAAATTCCTTTACTTCACCTGAAGGCCTTTGGAATTGAGGATACTGTCTCTGCTATGCCTTCTGAGATCTTGAAATCCTTAGACATTAGGAGGGAGAATGGTGGTGTGATGAATACTAACTACTTCTGAGTTGAAATTCAGATGAGACAAAAAGTTCTAGTATTACTTTTTTTTTTCTTTTCGGTTTTTGGGCCACACCAGTGATGCTTAGGGATGATTCCTGATATACTCAGGGGGCCATATGCAGACTAAACACCTTACCGGCTATACTTTGGCCCTTACTGTTCTAAAGCAATATGAGGCTGATAAAATCTCATCCTTTCTCATTGGTCTTCAAATACAGCACCATTTTCCTGACCGCTTCAGCATCGTGTGTGTGTGTGTGTGTGTGTGTGTGTGTGTGTGTGTGTGCACTAACTAAATAAAGTTCCTCTCATCAGCCTTGCCACAGCCGTCCTGGTACCAACTCACTGCTGCTGCCACTTTCAGTTTCAAGTAAAGCAAGCACACACTCACAGTGAGACTTCGGACAAGCTGGCCTATCCTTAGTATATCTAAATGCAATAGTAAGCTGTTGGAAATGTAGGTGATCTTATCAGTAGGTTTCATAAATTACTTTTCACTTGAAGAAATTTCCACAGAGTTGTAATCAGATGGTATCAAAAAACCAATGGAGGTTAGGTCAACCACTTCAATGATTTTGTTAGACAAATAAGTATACTAAAGTCTCATTAGATGTTCACCTCACTGAACCATCTCTCAAGTGATAATCAGTCCAGGATCACTTTATTCTTTACTCTGAGATATGTGTTACAGCATTAAAATGACACAATCCAACTTGGTGAGTTAAGGGGAAATATTTCTGGGAGCTATGGCTCCCAGAGATAGGCTTGAAATCCAAGCTGAGTGTTTACAAGGACATACCCCTATGATGAGTGCAGCTTCGCACACATTTTTATTTAGCCATATACTTTGCCACATAAACTACTTTAGATAAAACTTTAAAATTAAAAAACTAAAATTCAGGGGCCAGAAAGATAGTGCTTGCCTTGCATACAACTGACCCCACTTTGACCCCAAGAACTGCATATGATCCCCTGAGTATCTAGGAGTGATCCTAGAGCAGAGAACCTGATAATCACTGGGTGTGGCCCCCCAAACAAAGTAAAAACAAAATTAAAATGATGTAGCATTAATATGTCATTTAAATACTTAAGTTTGGGAAGGCTGGAGCGATAGTACAATGGGTAGGGTGCTTGCCTTGCATGTGGCCAACCCTGGTTTGATCCCTGGCACCACATACAGTCCCCTGAGCCCTGACCGAAGTGATCCTTGAGCAGAGAGTCAGGAATAAGCCCTGCGCTCTATGCTGAGTGTGGCCCAAAATAAAATAAACAATTAATAGGTTTTTATGTGGTTTGTAGTAGAATATGCTGAGACTAAATGCACAGTTCTTGAGACTATAGTATGTTTATTATCTTTTTTGTTTTGTTTTTTGTTTGGGGGGCACAGTGGTCAGGAGTTACTCCTGATTGTGTGCTCAGGGATTTCCCCTGGTAGTGCAAAGGGGACCGCATAGTGGCAGGGAAACTATAGTTTGTTTAAATGAGTGTCAATCAGTTCTGAACAAATGGTGGGAGTCTTAATAAAAACAATAATTAGCTTCCTCCCCCTCCGCAGTGACACAATCCTTTCATAAACTTTTGCAGGAACATCACATCAGCCTATTAATCAGGAACCAACTCCCTGAGTTTCACATTTCTACTACTGACTATAGACCCTTTCTCCTCATCAGAATATATCTAGTTCTCACATTTTATACCAGCCCATTATTATATCCTTATCTCTTTGCCTCTCATACACTACATGTCTTCTATTCTCAGTTGACTAATCCTTCAACCTGATGTCATGTAAATCACTCTCAAAATTTGCCTTCTTCACAAAAAACTTTCCCAAGTAAGCATAATTCAATGGAATACACCAGTCACTAACCTGTTAAACTAATAAACTTCCCTCATATCAAGCACTGGATGTTCCTAACTTTATACATTATGAACAATGAAAATAGGTGTCAGACCAAGAAATCAGCCCTGGCAGTCAAACACCTCCAGAACTCAACTGCTACCATGCTCACAGCCACTCTCCACATGCTCAGGCCAAGCCTCACCCATAAGTGAATCTGCAAAAAACCCAGGTATGTGGGACTTGTCACTGAAAACTCCAGGTTCAACAGAACCGGGAATGGGTGACCTCAGACACCTCCAACTCCCCCTGTTTTTGGCAACTTGGCAGTCATGCCCATGAGCCACCCCTGGCTGGCACCATATAATTTCATAAATGGCCATGATTTAGAGACTCATTATAACTCTCCTGGAAGAAAGGATAAAATGATATGTCATACCTATGACACCAGTCTCCACATCAGTCTGTTTCATTTGGGGCAACCTGAAGGGGGGGCAGGTAAGTTCCCCTTCCCGCCCCAAGGACCCAGACCTGGCAGCCAAAAATCTCCAGAACTCAACCACACTCATGGCTGCTATCCACACACTCAGCCAAGTCTCACCCATGAGTGAACCTATTCCTGGACTGCACAGCCGCAAATTCAGCCATGTGACAGTTCATACCACACCTCTACCAAGAGTAGTGTGCCACATTTGGTGGGGTTTAAAGTAGAAGGCAACCAATCTTAGAGGTAAATGCATTTTTACAGATAGATTTAAGCATACAAGGCTTGACCTTTAACAACATGTTAGTAATCTTTCATAGAAGGGTTTAAAGGGTTTTCACCATTAGGTCCCTAGATGAAATACAATAATCTTCACACACTTTCCTCTAAGAAAACTTTTTTGGATCATTTTCAGCAGTTTATTCATAACAAACAATACAAAATAAAATATTTCAGCTCTGCTTTGGGGCAGGGGTTGGGGTTTGGGATGAAAACATCTGAAATATGGTGGTGGGAAGGTATAATGATGGTGGGATTGGCGTTCAAATATTAAAATAATCAAATATTGTGAACTACTTTATAAAAATAAAATTAAATTAAAAAAGAAAATAGGTGTCTGATGTTGAGGATTCATTCTGTATTGCTCAGTTTCAACCACAAATACCAAGAGAGGAACAATCACACTCTATAATACCACAACAGAGTACGTTTCTCATTGAGTCACTTAATGTTTTTTAATTATAAAAGTTGTAAGGAACATACATCCAAATCTCAATCTGGAATCTTCAGTGTTCATTTCAAAAATCAAAAGCACTGACTAAATATCATCACCACCCCCATTACATGACTGCAGAATAGTCTCAGTCTCACTTTTTTTTCTGGGGAGAGAGGGGTACAGTAGGCTGTGATCAGGGTTTACTCCTGGCTCTGAACTCAAGGATCATTCTTGGTGGATTCGAGGCGACCAGATTTGTCGGGAATCAAACCCAGGTAGGCTGCATGTAAAGCAAACACCTTACACACACTGAACTATCATTCCAACCCCTCAGACTCATTGTTGGCTCTCTTTTCCTCAACTATAGTCATTAATAAAAATAATTCATCAAATGTTATTACCTTTCTAAAAGAACAAACTTTAGTAGTGTGAAGGAGGAAGCTGAAGGAATCTACCCTTTCTACTACTCTGTCACCACATTTACTTAGATTTCTACTTTTATTTTTTTCTGTGCCAAGATAGACGAAAAGGTCAAATATACCACCAACACTGTATAATGTAAACATAACCATCATATTTAAATGATTCTTCTGAAAAAAATTTTCCAACAAAACTTCCAAAATAGGCAACAACTTTTGTGTCCACATTATTTAGTACTAAATAGCTTGCAAAGGAAGAGAACAAATTATAAAGTTGATTAAGATACATATTAGGCATAAATCGATAGGATTTCAACCACTGAGTAGGTTAAGGAATTGCTTACTTAGGCAAACTGGCATCATTACTCAGTAAGAAGCTAAAAAAAAAAAGTTATGCAATAAACTACCTATAGAATCTCTTTAACCACTCTCAACATCATTCTTCCTTTTCACTGGAGAAGAATGGCATTAGCTTTATTTATTTATTTATTTATTTATTGGTTTTTGGGTCATACCCAGCAATGCACTAGTGTTACTCCTTGCTCTGCACTCAGCAATTACTCCTGGTGGTGCTCAGGCGAGCATATGATATGCTGGGAATCGAACCCGGCTCGGCCACATGCAAGGCAAACATCCTACCCGCTGTGCTACTGCTCCAGCTCCTGGAGTTAGCTTAATACTGAATTTTTTTTTTAGACTTATACAAGGCTGATGAAAGGTAAACTGGGGGGAGCTTTATGTTAATACAGTAAAGAACAACAAATAATACATGAAGCAAGTGTCTGAGCACATGGGCTAGAAGACATACATACAAAAGGCATACATGATGAGGTACTTTTGGAGAAAGAGATCATTTTCACTAAACTGTAAGGAGCAGAATGTTACTAGAAATCTAACACTCTTAAAACGAAAGTCAACAGTACTGGGTATAAAACATTTTCACACTAGGATATCCCAAGTAACCCCTACTTTAAAAGAGACATTAAAACAAAAATGCAAAACAGGCAGACATTAATCCAAATGGTCCTTAAGGGTCACTGTCATATACACAGTGTATAAGATGAATAAGATGTATAAGATGTCATATTTTTCCGCAATCTGAAATGAATGAACAAAGAATTCCCTTCCTTGCATGCCTAGCAACTCAAGTTGATTTAAAATATCAAATCAAGAAACTCCATCTAGTGACAAAGAATTTTGTCTCTAAAGTTGAAATTTTTGTACACTTAAGCATATCATAAGCTTGAAATCTGACCACTATTTTTTCTTATCATCAGTGAGGTGCCTTTCAGTATGAGAAGCATTCTTCAAAAAATGCAGTAAACAGAATAATCAGAGGCATTACCCCCAGAGTTATAGAACAGGGTCAGAGTGACAGTAAAGTGGGTAAGGTAATTGCCTTGCACAAAGTTGACGTGGGTTCGATCACTGGCATCCAGTATGATCACCTGAGCACCATCAGGAGTAACTCCTGAGTGCAGAGCCAGAAGGAAGCCCTGCACACACCCAGATTAGGGCCAAAAATAAAAACAAACAAACAAAACCAAATCAGAGCTATGGAACAACTTTTTCCTGTGACTGTAAACTCAAGGGAGGGGTGTCATTCATTTTTGTAATTGTGTCTTTATCCTGCCACTCACACCTCCTCAAAGGCATTTTTTTTAATTTAAAATAAACAAAGAGAGAACATAATCCTTAGAGATTCCCTGAAGCCCCAGATGGTATTATACCTCAATTTCTTTTCCAATATCCTATTAACTCCAAACAAGGAAAGACAGCTTAAAAGTCATTTCCAAGGACATCAAGAGATACTGCAGGATAAGCTTTTAGAATGAAGCAGCTTACGGCAGACTAGGCCACAAAAATAGATTTAACTAAAGCCCAAAAAAATGAAAGAACCCTGTCTTCTCCAAATTTCATAGCCACTATCCTTTCTCCAGCGGAAAGGTCAGCCTATAAACTTTAACTTAGAGTACTTCCTCAGATTAGTGACTAAGACCTTCTCATGATCGACTTCTGACAAGGAACAAGTGAGTGAGTCATAGGCACAGCAAGGGACTCAGAAAACTTTTTTTTTTTAAGTTTGAAACTCGATTAAAATCTTTTTTAATTATTTTACATTGGTTTACAACATTATATAATTTTTCTAGAGTACAGCATTTATAATCAACATCTATATATTATGATCATCACTCTAAGTCTAGTGTCTATCCACTACCATACAATTAAACCCTGTTACCTATTTCAACCATCTACAAACCTCATCCTCTGTGGTAACCACAAATCTGTCCTCCATATCTAAAAACTTTGCTTTTGGTTTTGTTGTGGTTGTTGTTTACTTGTTTGCTTTCTTTACAATTTACATATAAGTGAAGTTATAAGTTATCTTTCTCCACCTGAATTATTGCATTTTAATAATAATATCAGAACCATCTCCTTCAAAATACACAGCAGGTTGCTACCATTTGTCACTATTATCACATGAGTGCCTGTGTGCATGGGGGAACTTCTGAGAATGGCATCCCTCAAATTCCCTGAAGGCAACAGGACAGGAACAACCCTACTTCACCTTCACTGCCTTCTTTCCCTAATGGATTCCTTCCCCAAGACCCTTACTACTTTCTCTTTACCCAAAAATTATTTCAGCTCTACTACTCCAAGTCTTATATATCTCAAAGATTCTTACTCTTGGTGAACTCTGGGTAACTAAAAAGGAAAGAAGTAAATATAATCTAGTCCAGGCAAAGTGAAGTTTGTTCAAAGTTCTGGAAGATCACTGCAAAAGAAAGTTTTTCATAACCTATATTATTCGTTAAAACAGTGAAACAAATTTGGGAACTTGTAAGCTTAGTATTTCAGAAAGCATTTCTTTCAAACTTTGAATAGTTCCACAAGTAAGAGGAAAGCACACCATTTGGATCAGCAAGGAATAAACTAAAAGGGAGAAAATATAGCATTTTGTTGTAACTTTTCATACAAATTTATAGATTTACTTAGGATTCTGACTCAGGTAAGCAGCAACTAGGCTGGTAAAAGTTAAAGTTAACATTTAAAATATTTCTTATTTCTATGCTACAAACTTGGCATCCCTCACTCCCTGAAGGTAACAGGACTGAAACAATCCTACTTCACCTTCACTGCCTTCTTTCCCTACTAGATTCTTTTCCCCAGGACCCTTACTACATTCTCTTTACCCCCAAATTATTTCATCTGTATTACTCCAAATACCATCAAATAAATAAGACCTGGGGCCAGAGCAATACTACATTAGGTAAGGCACTTGCCTTGCACACAGCCAATCCCAGGATCCCATATGGTTACCCCAAGTTCCACCAGGTGTGATCCCTGAACCCAAAGCCAGGAATCAGCCCTGAGCATTGTTGAGTGTGACCCAAATACCAAAATTAATAAATAATAAATTAGATTTAAAATAACATATTTTTTCTTTGATGATCACGGATGATAAACCCACATCACGATATAGCATTCAGTTATCCTATCTTATCTCAGAGCTCTAATAAAAAGGCTATCTAGTTTAAGAGTTTTAGCTCTGTAACTGCCATAGTCTTAATCTTACTGTGTTGTCAAGAACATGCTAGGCACTCCTATTTAAATAAGTACCAGAAGGTAATTCTTAAGTATCTCTGTAAAAATTAAAACCACTTCATTTCAGTCCAGACAGTTCAATAAGCTGAGCACATGCAAAGCACAAGTCCACCCCAAGGATGCCACCCCCACCCCCAATAAAGAAACAAAACAATAATAGAAGGAAATTGTATGGCCAAAGAGAAATATACAAAAGATTGGCAAATATTTAACATAAGGATCTGAAAGATGAAGTTCCCAAATGAGCTAAATAAAGTTCATGAAAAATATGAAAGACAATAATAACTCTTCTTAGATGCTTCAAAAATGTGGAGAAAAAGTAAAGGAGAGCAGCACTGTATAATCCAGAGAGAAAAAAAAGGAGTACCCAGTTCCCAATTTATCTCTTTTCTTATCCAGACTGAAATATAACAGATTAAAAATAAGAGCCTTTGCTCAGAGAGATTAGTACAGGGGTGAAGGCACTTGCATCGTGCTGAATCCAGTTCAAATCCCTGCCACCACACACGGACTCCTGAGCACTACTAAAAGTAATCCTTGAGTATTGAGCCAGGAATAAACCCTGAGGACTGCTGGGTGTGGCCCCAGAATCAAAAGAAACAAAAAGAATAAAAAGCCATGAATAGAACTAAATAAACACAAGAAAGAAATCCTTATTATATACAGTAAGAGACCACTTAATTCAGTGAGCTCGTACTATTCCAGGTACTACATATAACAGTAAACAAAACAGACAAAAGTCTTTGTTTTTGTGGAACTTACACTTTAGTACACAAAAAAAATATATAGATAGAATATTCACGTGTTAATACTTTAAAGAAAAACAAAGTAGGATAAGAGGACAGAGGGGAACTATTTTAGATAAGAGACGTCTTTCCTGAAAAGAAGGCATTTGACAAACTTGAATGGTGGGGGAGAGAAACTACAGGGTCACAGATACAACAAATCAAAGGGTCTGAGGTAGCAGTGTGTCTGGGAAATAGCAAAACAATACTAGAGGATAGAATGAAAGAAACATGGGGTAAAGCACTTTGGCAATGTGATCCAAACATGGAAGCATCATAAGCTCACACACACACACACACACACACACACACAATCTTTGTTAATGGGGACCTCTCAAACAGTGCTCAGGAAACTAAGGGGCCCTACCAAGCTTTTACATTGCATTGGATAGAAAGTCTTCAGCATGTAAGAGCAGACTAGGCCCATAATCTGACTCATACTTTAACTCTGGTTACTACAAAAAAAGAGGCTACTGAGAAATAATTATGAAAATGATGCAGAGGTGACTGAATTTCAAGTGAGTCATGATAGTGGCCAAATGAATGTGAGTCTACAAGTTTCTATAAGTGATATTGGTGCACAGGAGAAAAATGTACAAATTATCATTTACAGCCACTCCAATAATTTTTTACAAGTTGGAGGAAAGAAAGTGCCAAAAGCCTAGAAATAAATGTTTTCCCATTTTTCGCAAATGGAGGAAAAGAAAAGCAGATTCTAGAAACTAGAATCAAGACAAACACCAGGATCCAAACAAGCCCAACTGGATATATTTTCTCTAAAAAAAGCATTGACTCCTTCCAATTTAACAACAACAAAAAAATTCTTTATAGTCCTTATTACTATGCATAATTTTTCTAACTTTTAATTATAATGTAGGCATGTTTTTATTATGCTAAATTGCTTTAGAGTTTACTGTACTATAAGCATTTCTCTGTGTTATGACTCCAGCATAATTTTTAAAAATAATTTCAAACATAGTATGTAGATGAGGCACCAAATTTTCAGACTGTTTCTTATTTCATGGTTTCATTATCACTGTTTTAGCAATATCATTGTTTATGGTGTTTTACACTTCTGATGCTACTGCACCACACCCACTTATAGAGAACCACTATACCTTTACCACAGTCCCTAGATGCTTCTCACCCCCACCCCCATGGCAGGCTCAGTTCTCAGTTCTGTTGGCAATATCTCAGAGTTTGTTGCTATTGTATATTCCCTTGCTTTGTTTCCTTATACTTCACATATGGGCAAGATCATCTGGTATTTATCCTCTTTTTTTTTCTGACTCATTTCACTTAGCAAGATATCCTCCAATTCCGTCCAAATTGAAGTAAACTACATAATTTCATTTTTTTCCTCATAGCCAAGTAGTATTCCATTGTGTGTGTATATATACCAAAATTTCTTTATCCAGTCATCTGTTGGAAACTTAGGTTGTTTCCAGATCTTGGCTACTGTAAATAATATTGCAAAAAATATAGGTGTGCATATGTCTTTATGCATTAATATTTGTGTGTTCCTGGTATTGTTCTTTAGGAAAATGATCAATGGAATTTGCATTTTTCATTTGTTTTGTTTTTGTTTTTGGCTACACTAGTTTGTGCTCCAGGGCCACCCTGGACAGTGCTCAGGGGGTGATATGTAGTGCTGGGGGTTGGACCAGTGTCACAGCCACAGTCATTTGCTAGACAAGTAAGTGCTTTAGCCTTGTAGTACTTCTCCAGGCCCTATATTTAAGTTTTTGAGAAGTCTCCATACTGTTTTCAGAAAGACTGAACCAGAAACAGTGCCACTGATAGTCAACAAGGGTTCCTTGTTTTAATTATGTCCCTGCCAGCACTTATCCTTTCTGGACTTCATGTCTATTTAGCTTCTCTCACCACTATGGGGTTGTTTGTTTTGTTGATGGTGAGCTTTGTGAGTGTTTCATATATCATGGATAGTAGTCCTTTATTAAATTTATGATGTGTGAATATTTTCTCCTGTTTAGTAGGGTATCCTTTGGTTTAATGATATCTTTTAATTTAAATATATTATGTGTGAATATTTTCTTCTGTTCAGTAGGATATCTTTTGATTTAACAATCTAATTTGGGGGCTGGAGTGATCGTACAGTGGTAGGGTGGTTTGCCTTGCACACACCGAGCTGGGTTTGATTTCCAACATTCCATATGGTCCCCCAAGCACCGCCAGGAATAATTCCTGAGCACAAAGCCCGGAGTAACCCCTGATTGCTGAGTATGACCGAAAAGAAAAAAGTCTAATTTGATTTAAGAACTTGAAATACAGATCTAACACAATTCTAAATGGCAACAAATTCTTGCCAGAGAAGTTATGAAATAGTACATTTTCTATCAAACACAAATAACATTTTATTAAAAACAGAAGATCAGAAATTCCAGAATCTCTTTTACAAAGATGGCCAGCCCCAATTCAATCCCCAGCACTGCGCATAGTGCCCTGAGCACTGCCAGGACTGATCCATCAATAGTGTAGACCCCTGAAAACCACCATATGTGCGGCCCCACCAGAAGAGGATGGCAAGAATGATTATTTTTATTCTGTAAATTCTAGGGATGAGCTTTATTCTTCTCAATATGAAACTAGCAAGCTGACACTGTCACTGTCCACTGTCTTCCCATTGTTCATCAATTTGCTTGAGCGGGCACCAGTAATGTCTCCATTGTAAGACTTGTTACTATTTTTGGCATATCAAATCCATCTCGGGTAGCTTGCCAAGCTTTCCCGGGCGGGTGGGATACTCTCGGTAGCTTGTCAGGCTCTCCAAGAGGGGTGGAGGAATCGAACCCAGGTTGGCTGCATGCAAGGCAAAGGCCCTACCCGCTGTGCTATCACTCCAGCAAGCTATGATAAAATTTTAAAAAGTAGAAAGCTGGGGACTGGAATGATAGTACAGTGGGTAGGGTACTTGCTTTATATGCAGCAGACCCTGGTTCAATCCCTGGAACCCCTTATGGTCCCCTGGGTCCACCAGGAGTGATCCCTGAACAAAGAGCTAGAAGTAAACCTTGAGCATCATCAGGTCTGGGCCCAAAAGCCAAAAAAAAAAAATACAAAAAGTAGAAAGTTACTTGCAAGCACACACAACAAGGATTTGAATCATGGCATCACATATACTCTTCCAAACACTACCAGGAGTGTCTCCTGAGCACAGAGCCACATGTGGTTTTTGAGCATCAGTGACTCTTGCCTCCCCACACAATCCCCGAGAAAAGTAGAAAGAAAAGATGGATAATAGATTTATTTGTAATTCTCTGATGTTCTCTACTTTCTTGGTAATATCGATTCATCAGTCTTCAAAAATGTAACCCTTCATTACTTTCAAGAGGTGAAAAGATGTGCTACATCCTGTGAATGTCCTTAGGGCAACCAGTTTGCAGTGGAATTTTAAATATATACTCTCTTCTTTCTCCTTAAGGATAACAGACATCATTCTATTTCAGATTTCATGTTATGGTTCAGATAGTATGCAAATCAAGAGCAATTTTTCATGTCAAGAACCTAAAAAGTAATCAACTGAAAATGAAAAAACAGGAGAGAAATAATACAGTGGAAAAGGTGCTTGCCTTGCAGGTGGCCAACCCAATCTAATTCCCAGAACCACAAATGGTCTCCTAAGCACTCCCAGGAATGATTCCAGAGCACAGAGCGAGAAACAAACCCACAGCACCACCAGGTGTGCACCCCCCCAAAACAATACACACACATCCATATATATATATATATATATATGTATATATATATAAAAAAACTATGTAAATGACAAAGTAAACTTTTAAAGATGGCTGTGTAAGTTCATACTTTTAGGGAGAAACCTCCCCACCAGTGTACTCCAAGACCACCAGGAATACACCTGACAACTCAAGGGGGTCTGTGTTGCCAGGGATCAAAGCTGGGGCTTAGTACCTGCTAGTCCTGTGCTCCAGTCTTCTGAGCTATCTTCTCACTTTGATCTAACTCCCTACCCTGTAAATTTACACTGTAAGGCCCACCACTCTCCACTTTTTACTGTTCACATAACAATGACAGATAAAGGTAAAGGTAAAGGCCCTCCCGTTGATCGTCGATTTGCTCGAGCGGGCCCAGTAACGTCTCCATTGGA
>JAOXYA010044136.1:0-12472 GCA_028565675.1 Sorex palustris | reverse complement strand
TATATATATGTGCTTATACACACACACACACACTCCACATCGAGCTTGCCACTCCCAGTGTGACGTTTGTAAGAGGCTTTTGGGGGGCACACAGGGTGCTGACCCCCACACGCTCAGGGTCTGCTGCCTTCTGGAAGCAGCTCCCTCGCCATCTCTATCTTAGACATCCTTTGGGGCTTCTTGTTTTAGTTAGTCATCCTCACCACTCCTTAATTCGGGGCAATCTAGAAATAGGATTAGACTTAAAGTTAAAAGAATAACATGTTCTCATGTTCTCTTCTCTAACTTGGAATGTTTGTGTACAGGAGTTGGAGGTTTCCTGCCTGCTATGAAGCAGATTGGCAACGTGGCAGCCCTGCCTGGGATTGTTCATGTGAGTCCACTTCTGTACTCGCAGGCTCTCTCCTACTCTATGCTGTTGGATGGATGGATGTGTGGTGGCTGTCGATCCTAGAAATCATCAGAGCCTGGGGCACAGCTCAGCTTCTGGTTGTTTTGGCTAGAATCCATAAACATCACTTTGAAGAAGTTCTGTCATCTGGTGGAGGCATTTTGATTGGTTTGGGGATTTTGTATACGTTGGGTTTCGGATGAGTTTTTGTTTATTTGGTTTTCTGTTGTGCTGGTTACTGGGCATACCACATCCCTGGCTGTTTTTACTTTGTCACCTTACATCATTATTTCTGATTAAGTGTACTGCAGCTATAGGCTGCACTGGCTGTCGTAAGGATGGTTAAAAAGGAATGAGCAGGGGCTGGAGCGATAGCACAGCTGGTAGGGTGTTTGCCTTGCATACATATGGTCTTGCCTCGACCCATATGGTCTCCCAAACCACCAGGAGTAATTCCTGAGTGCAGAGCCAGGAGTAACCCCTATGCATTGCCAGGTACGACTCAAAAAACAAAAAAGGAAATGGGCAGAAGTTCAAGGGTTAGGACTGAGGAGAGGGGTGGAAGAATAACAGCCACGACTGGAATGGCAAGAGGATGGTGACAATGGGTAAACCTGGAGGGCACAGAGAGCCCTTATTTAGGTTCCATTAACAGCAGATGTTAAAGCACATCAGGTCAGTGTTTGGCGCCTATTGCCAAGTCCTGTACTTGGCATTTGGGGGGGAGAGGGGGTGGCAGGGTAATGAAGACATGACTTGTGCATTCAGGAACTTGTGTCCAGGTATCTCCACGTGGCCTCATAGGTCTGACCTGCATTCCCTGGGATTCCCCTGGGACCCCAGAAATGATAGGCTCTTCACACGAACAAATGGACCACATTTTGCTGGTAAATGATAGGAGATCCTCCGAGTACCGTGTTAGATTGAAGCTTTTCCCTTTCAGGTATCCTTGGTTAACAGTCAGGTCTCACAAGGATTACCGCTCCCCCTATTTGCTTTATAGTGAAGAGCATTATACCTGATTTCCACTGACAGAGAACATTTCTTGAGACTAGATGTGGAGAGTGCGTCAGCCCACAGCCTATTTGAGACGTAGTATCAGACCCTTCAACAGCCAGAATTCAGGTGGAAAAAGTTGTGTCTCATTTGTTTTATTTTAAATTTCTTTTTCAGAGATCTATCGGGCTTCCTGATGTCCATTCAGGATACGGGTTTGCTATTGGCAACATGGCGGCCTTTGACATGAGCGACCCTGAAGCAGTGGTGTCCCCAGGTGAGGCAGCCGCATCTGCACATCAGGTTTCTGAAGAGAGCAGCCCTGCTCCTGGGCCTTTCTCTCAGCCTCCTGATCTCCTGTCATTTATTTTCTTTTTGGTACTGAGAGAATTGTATCCAGAATTTAATTTTCCATTAAATCCTTGAATTTACAGAAAGCAAACTAAATGAGAGATAAAAGGCAAGTATTGCTTCGGTTCACCTGTGGATACAATGTAAGGATGTAAAACTTCAAAATAAAAAGACAAACCAGGGGTCAGAGCAATAATACAGTGGGTAGGGCATTTACCTTGCATGCAGCTGACCCAGGTTCAATGTCCTGGCATCTCATATGGTCCCCTAGCACTGCAGGGAGTGATTCCTGAGTGCAGAGCCAGGAGTCACCCCTGAGTATTGCCAGGTGTGTCCAAAAAGCAAAAAAAAAGACAAACCAGTGAACACTGATGATAGAGTCATTGTTGCCTGAGGAAAAGCGACTGGGGTGGGGCTGGCAGGCACAGCTGGGAGGGCTGGGCTGCAGCCCTGGCATACACCAAGGCCTGTCTGGAAGAAACAGTAAACACCTATGAAACAACAGTCTCCTTTTTAGCCCTAGCGCAGTGATGGGAAACCATGGGAGCTGCTTCTCAGCCACCCACTGCGCTGATGTTTACCGACTGGCCCTGTTTCACAGGTGGTGTCGGCTTCGATATCAACTGCGGGGTGCGCCTGCTGAGAACCAACCTGGACGAGAGCGACGTGCAGCCCGTCAAGGAGCAGCTGGCCCAGGCCATGTTTGACC
The DNA here is from genome assembly GCA_028565675.1 of Sorex palustris. NCBI lineage: Eukaryota > Metazoa > Chordata > Mammalia > Eulipotyphla > Soricidae > Sorex > Sorex palustris. Next base: position 10,025 of record JAOXYA010044136.1, on the reverse strand, counting down.
ACATTCCTGTCGGCGTCGGATCCAAAGGTGTCATCCCGATGAATGCCAAGTAAGAGCACGTCTTTCCATAGAGAGAGCCACGTGACCCTCACCTCTGTCCCCTACAGACCCTTGGAAAAGGGGTGTTGCTCCACACTTTCCAGGAAGCAGCTGTGAGCTGGTCTCATGAATATGAGGACCAACCTGGTTACAACAAGCATTATCAGCTCACAAACTTTTATTTATTTGTTTATTTTGAGTTTTGGGTCACACCGCAGTGATACTCAGAGGTTATTACTCCTAGCTCTGCACTCAGGGATTACTCCTGGATCACTTGGCATTCATTTGGATGAGCACTTTGGCAGTGCTTGGGGGATCATATGGGATCATATTGCACACTGGTTGGCCACATGCAAGGCAAACGCCCTCCCCCTGTACTACGGCACAGCCCCCATTCATTTTTTTTTGGGGGGGTCACACCCGGTGATGCATAGGAGTTACTCCTGGTTCATGCACTCAGGAATTACTCCTGGCGGTGCTCGGGAGACCATATGGGATGCTGGGAATCGAGCCTAGGTCAGCCACGTGCAAGGCAAATGCCCTACCCACTGTGCTATCTCTCCAGCCCCTCCCTTAGAGCTCTTGACAGGGTCATCGATACAAAACCCACAGAAATAGACATTCTTCTGTTCTGCACAGTAAGCCCTTTCTTACCATATGAAACACACAGCCAAGAGCATCCACCATTCTTTAGACACGGAGCATCACCTTAGGGCCTGGATGGTACAAAGTTTGTTTTTTGGCAGGCAGAGAAGGTTGTGCATCTCTGTGGTGCTTAAGGGTCTTGGGGACCCTCCCAGGACATTTTCACAACCAACAGGCGGTTCAGTGCTAGATTCTGTGGGTCTGGTGCTGTTTGGGTTGTCCCCAGTGACAGGGGGATCATGCAGTATAAGCCAGCAAGCTCCCTAAATGCTGGTCTGCATCTGCCACTCCTGAGTTCTTTGCTCACTGTGGATGCTTCTCAAGGAACTCAGTGGTGGCAAGCCTGGGGCACATGGGCATTGGGATTTCCAAGGGAGGAGACCAGGTGTCTCAAGAGCACAACATTTTGCTTCTATTCCAAACCAAACTCCAAAGAAATCCAGATTTCTATGCTGTGCTTGGTCCCTGCTTGGGCCTGGTTGAGCCAATGAATCAGGCCCAGGGAGTCATCAATAAATGAGAAACTTCTTATGTCCACTGGGCTGGGCTCAGTGCCCTGGGCCTTCAGTTCCACATTCCTCTCCAGGCTCCGGGTAGGGTCCATGAAACAGAGTCAGTAGAAGTCAGAAGCTTCCCATTCCCCACATGGGCAGAACATATCCACTGATGAAGCACTTCATCAAAAACACAGAAATGTTTCCTAAAAACAGAGATTACTGACTCCAGTCTCAAAATTCCAATATAAATTCCTCCAATATCAATGTCTTCCACTTAGAGCTTACCCTGAAAACTGTGGACCTACCGGGGGCTAAAGAGATAGTACAGTGGGCAGGACTCTTGCCTTGCTCTCAGCTAAATCAGGTTTAATCCCTGGCACTATGCAAGGTCCCCCAAACCCTGTCAGGAGTGATCCTTGAGAAGGGTCAAGAGTAAGCCCTAAGTACCACTAAATGTGACCCCCAAAATAAAACAAAAAATTATTTTGGACTTTTCAAGTCCCATAAACTCAGAAGAGTATTCCTAAACTAAGTATCTCTTAGCACTATAGCCATGAAACACATCTGTATCTATAAATGTTTATTATGTAAAAGTATAGATTATGGAAAATATATACATATATCTATATATACATATCCATATTTATACGTTCACAAATGTATGACTATGTGTGCACCTATATATGACACTTATATATATATCGATATTTATATGTACACAAATGTATGTATAATTCTACCAGCCTGTATATGTATATATGCACACATACATCCTAAGTAATGTTGTTAATCTTAAATACTGCTGTTTTGGTTTGATTTGAGTTTTTAGTCACACCTGTTCATGCTGGGTGATGGCTCCCTGTTCTGTGCTCTGGGTTGCTTCTGGTTGTGCTCCTGAGATCACCTGGTGCCAGCAATCAGACCAGAGTCTCCTGCATGAAAAACCTATACTGCAGATATTTGGAGAATGAAGTAAACCAAGCAAACCCAACTGAAAGGCTGCACTTGAATGATTGACAGCAGAAACCCCATTTGATAAGAGTTCTTCCTCCTTAGACAGGCGTTGGATGCCTAGGTCTCCTCATTCAGAAAGGGGCACGTTTATCACTTGGAAACATAAAATTTTTAGTCTCTATTTACAAGATGAAATAATCAAAAATCACTTTATTTTAGTGCTTTATTTACAGGTGCACATTTAAATTACCCCCAAAATATCCCAAAATAAATTTTAATATTAGATTTAGTATTAAATTTAGTATTAACTGTGAGTGAAATAAATATTAAAAGTAAATCAATTAAAGATAGACAACTTGGAATTTGTGAATCACTTTTTCAATTTACATATTTTGCCCTTAATTAGTTTGTTTAGAATTTAGAAATCAAGAAATTTTAAAAGGTGTCATCTCAATGGTGCTTACTTGACTAATTCATATCCAAGACTGATTCAGCTGAGAATTAATTCTCAAGAAAAATGAATGTTTCGTAAATCTTGTTTTGTTGAAAATTTTCTCCACTCCCCCTAATTTTAAGAAGCACAACTTTTTGGAAGATCAAGGAAAATATTTTAAAAAAAGAACCCTAGGAGATTCCTGATTTCTATGTAAACCATAAAAATTGATTTTCTAAAAGAGAAATCTTCCAACCTTGTAATCATTGTTGATAAAAATACACCTTCTGCATCAGGAAATTCATTTGTAACTTTTAGAGATTATTGTCCACACTGGTAAGGAACAAAAAGGCACAGGACCTTCAGATGTGCATATGGACAAAAGATCTAAAAATGAATTTTACTAATTTCTTACTCTGCACTAAACCAGAACTTCTTGAGCTGTGAGTTATCAACCCACAGGGGGTCATGTAACTGAATATGGGTGTGTGTGAATTTTTTAATATTATCTTTGGGGAGGTTATTATTTTAATTTGGAGGCTCACACTCAGTGATGCTGAACGGCTACTCTGGCTCAGTACACAGGGGACCTCCCAGAGCTGGGGATCAAACCCAGGCCTCTTGCATAAAAGGTTGTGCTCTGCCCATTTAGCCATCTCTCAGCCCCCAAAGAGTTTTAGGATAAATTGATTTGATTTTTATGCCCACTTGATATAACTTGTACACTTGGAATTGTTAAAAGATTTTCTGAGGGACTTGAGAGACAAATAGTGGGTAGGGCACTGGCTTTGCATGTAGTCAACCTGGCTTTGATCCCTGGAACCATATATGATCTCCCAAACACTACCAGGAATGATCCCTGAGTGCAGAGACAGGAGAAGTCCTGAGCACTGTTGGGTCTGACCTCAAAACAACAGAATAGTTGTTGAACAACAAGGGGTTTTGAGTGAAAAATGTTTAAGCAGTCCTAAATTAAATAACTGAGACTTTTTTTCTAGGTGTCTCTACATTTGTAGGTAAATCACTGTCACTGTCACTATCATCCCTATGTTCTTCGATTTGCTCGAGGCAGTGCCAGAAATGTCTCCATTCGTCCCTGTCTTGTGCAAGTGTAGCCCAATGGTGTATTGGGGGCTCTTTCAGGTTCAGGGGACTGAGGACAGTCCCTGTTACTGTTTTTGGCATATCGAGCACACCGCGGGTAGGTTGTCAGACTCTGCAAGGTGGTAAATCAAGTCCTGGTTTTCTGGGAGATGCACTTGGGAAAAATATGTCTAGTCCAGTCTCTTTGAGAATGACTGAAGAATTTTTCTGCCCAGAATGTTGGCACACGTAGGGGAAAGGAATCTGAATTCAGTTTAGTGACTACACGGGGGCAAGGTCCAATGGTCTTGCCCCAGTGTAGTCACCATGTACCTGCAATGTACCTGCCACAGCCCAGCAGGTACAAATGAGACACATTTGCTCTCCTCAGCTGTCTGGCAGCACGTTACAATGGCAGAAAAGAAACCAGTGAAAGAAATTTAATGATGCATTTATCGAAGACAAAATACTATCATTCTAACATGCAATCACAAGAAGAGACATTCATGAGACATTCGACACTATACTTTTGCCCTGTAAAGTTTCACAGTTGGGTGTGACTTCGACAAGACAGCAGAGCTCAGTGCCATATTTCAAGGTTCAATTGTCACATGGGACTAGTAGCTGCCATATTGGACAGAGCAGTTCTAGATGTAAGGATAAATCTATAGCCACATGTGTGTATATGTATATATGTAAAGTGATGGGCACGTATATACTGATATGGATATAACTATTATGTGGGAATGAAACAACCAAAACAATCTAAACTTGACTGAGAAAAAAAATGAGTACATTATTTGTGTTTTGAGGGGCTACATCCAGAGGATCACAGGGCTTATTCCTAGCTCTGTACTCAGAAATTACTTCTGGCAGACTTGGGGGGGGGGTGTCCATATGGGATGCCAGGGATTAAACCTAGGTCAGTCTCAATCAAGACAAGATCCCTGCCCATAGTACTATCTTGCCAGTTCCTTTTGTGTGATTCCTTTTGCTTGGAGGCCAGACCCAGAGGTGCTCAGGGCTTCCTCCTGACTCTGTGCTCAGGGGACCATAAACAAATACCATGGATCAAACTGGGGTTGCCTGTGTTCAAGACAAACACTTTGACTCCTGTACAGTCCCTCTGACTGCAGACTAAGTACTCTCTTGAGGCCTAAGTCAGGGAAACTGGGCATTTAATTTTTCACTTGCGGGCACTTTTGTTTCCAACCCAGACGTGTCCAACACTTCAGACGTGTCTCTCCAGTTCCCCTCAATTCCGATCATTCCTTGATGGGTTTTCCCTGGGTTCAGGGTGCCAGAGATTGCAGGAGCTTTATTTTCTATGTCTCTGGAAGTTTTGGAACTTCAACTCAAAAAGAAACAATCAGCTGACAGAACTTTCACTGAGCCGTCATTTCAAAAGAAAGAAAAACTTGCTACTGACAATGTTAAATAATAATTAGCAATGACCACAAAGCTGTCATTTCTTGAAAGCCAACTCCACACCTCCTAGTTCCCGACACTTTCAAGTACGGAAATTTTACTTTAATCCTAACAACACCCGCAGGGTGAGGGCACCTTTTCTATAGGTGCCCAGATGAGCCCGATGAGATGCTTTGTTCAAGAGCAAAGGCTGAGAAGAAATAAATAAGGATTTAAACACCTGCTTTCCTTTCTTGACTCAGGTTTGAAATGTGATTCCTGAGCTCCTGATTTTGCATTGTTTTGAAACTGTCTTCCAAGCAGCATTGCTGAACTTTTATTCGTTCTGGAATAGCTATCCCCAGTGCCAAAGTAACCAAGATTCGACTTAAGACCCGAATCTTTTTTCTTCATATTTTTGCTGGCTTGGGGTCACTCCATATGCAACTTCCTCTTCCTTCTCTGGCTGATGGAAAAAGTAAGCCCAATGCCATGTGGACATCCAGGCTAAGCCCCCACAGTTATGAAAACCAGAAGTAGCCTGACTGTTTTTTAATAGCAGGGAATAGATCAAATAAAGCTGCATGATAGCCAAATGATGAGGCATGCTGTCATCATAAAATTCAACTTATCAAAGAATGTGAAAAGCATCATCCTTGGATGTAATGTTAAGTTTCTTATTGAAACCCAAGCACAAAAATGTGTAAATCTACAACTGTACCTCATGATGTCTCACTATTTATTTAAAAATTTTAATAAAAAAGTAGAAACAACAATACAACTGTAAACCCGAGACCCCCAAACAACAATAATTAAATCTAAAATACATTTTAAGGGGGCTGGGTTGCTGAGGAAGGAACCTAGGGACCCTGGTGTAGGGCACAGACCCCAATGGTGAGATTGGAGTTGAAACATTGTCTGCCTGGTGCTCTATTAGCAGTGCTCTCTATATTGCAGTAGCAAAACATAAATAGCAATAAATAGAATATAGAAAGCATCGCACTGTCGCACTATCCTCTTGGTGCAAATGAGAGGTTTATATACAATCCCTAACATTATTTTGTCCCCCTAGCACAGATGGGAATTACCTCTGAGCACAGATCCAAGTCTTAGAACTGCTGTATGCATACTTTAAAACAAAGAAACAAAAAGGTCCAGATAAAACAAACACATAGACACAAAAGATAGACCTGTGCTTGCCAAATGCATGGGTGATCCATTGAACGAAGTAGAATGACTGCTGAAAGAATGTAATTTCTCGATGGAGTAAGGAAAATAGTTGTGATAGTACACAAATCTGAATATAATGAAGAGCTTTGAACTATGACCACTAAAAGGATGAATTTTATGAAACATGAATTCTATAGTAACAAAAATCTTAAAAATAGACTAAAAGTGTTACAATTTCATAAACTTATCTGAACAGTAATTACTGCTTATATGTATATGCTTTCCTTCAAATAAGGAATTAAGAGAAAAATAGTTTACCCTTGCCCAATGAAGAGAATAAAAATTTGTGGGGCAGGGGAAGTGAAGCTTCCAAGCAATGCTCAGGAGGTCTGGGTACCCCACAGAAATTTTCGGCCAACTGGACTAGAGATTCAGGACAAGGGTCCAAGGATATGATGGTGGGCATTGGTTCTTGGACTACCCAGTCACCCCAGCAGTGATTGAGGCCTCAAGGGTCATACGCAGATATTCCTCAAGAGCCAAATAATATTCAGGACACTAGCACCAAATAATGTTCAGGGAACCACATGGTTCCAGGAATCAACCCGAGGTGGGTGAAGGTTAGACAGTCCTTAACCATTGTGTTCTCTTCTAGATGAAGGATTTTAATTGGATATTGGTTGAATGTCATTATAACTTTGATAGTGGTTATGATGTGGTCTGATACATTTCAAGAATGACATTCCTAAATTTTACTTAGTTATAAATCAATGCTACCCTGATAAAAATGTTAAATATTCACTAATTCAAATCAGTAATACAGCTAGTAAAGATTTGTACTCCACATGTACTCCACAATGAGTCAAGGACACCAATAATTAATTCAGACATGATCAAGCACATTTAGGTGGTATGGCCATAGAGCAAGGACTAATTCATATACAACTGATCCATTTAGACTACTAACTTTCACTAATCTACACTTGGTTTAGTTTTCTCACAGAAATTATCAAAAAATGCAATTAAAATAACTAAAATAATTAAACTAAGAGGTTATCATATTTCAGAGAATTGTTGATAGATTTTAGTGTTTTTTAATATAAAAAGACAATTTTCTAAATTAAAATTCATGCCCATATTATATCTGCAGGCTCTGCTGTGCGGGGGGGGAGGATACTCTTGGTAGCTTGCTGGGCTCTCTGAGAGGTCCGGAGGAATCAAACCCAGGTCAGCTGTGTGCAAGGCAAACACCCTACCCACTGTGCTATCGCTCCAGCCCAAATCACATAATAAAAATTACATTTACATATTAGGTTTATTTTCTGTCACTGTCACTGTCACTGTCCTCCCGTTGTTCATCGATTTGCTCGAGCGGGCCCAGTAACATCTCCATCGTGAGACTTTGTTGTTATTGTGTTTGGCATATCAAAGAGGTCATGGGGAGCTTGCCAGGCTTTGCCGTGTGGGCTAAATACTCTTGGTAGCTTGCAGGGCTCTCCAAGAGGGGTGGAGGAATTGAACTCGGGTTGGCCGTGTTGGCTGCGTGCAAAGCAAATGCCTTACCCGCTGTGCTATCGCTCCAGCCGGGTTTATTTTCAAATAAGTAAAATTTATATTTATATTCACTTGTGTATGATTCATATGGTCATCTTATTTAGGACAAGGAACAGACTTATACAGTGCACATGCCGTCCTTACCAAATTCCTGCTGCAAAATCCATTTTTAATTGACATTTTTTACCTAAGTGAGGAAATAATTCACCACATAGTAAAGCTGTCTTAATCATCTAGTGCGTAAAAAAATTAAATTGACATCTATACTATTTCCAGAATTCTATCATACTTTAAAGATTAACACTGGCACTGATAAATTCCAATTTGAAAGCAATAATTCGGAAAAATAAGGCCATATGTTACCAGCAGCTTGGCAAATACTACTTTGGTCACTGCTTGCAATTTCTCTGCTCGGAGGCAACAGTCAGCATAATTGATAATAATCAATGCTAAATATTTAACTTATGAAGGATGATCTTTTTTATTACTTTCATCCATAGAGCATTTTAAAAACATGTACAACAGAGCATAACATTGTCGGGGAAAAATTAACAGGAACTGCTGAGTCGGAGAGGTTTGTAATCAGCACCCACAAAACTCTCATCCTTAGAAGTCATGGAGTATGTAGTTATACGTTAGAATTTAGGAAAATTTACTTTGGGGAGAATCCTGATTTACTTTGGATAAGCCAGATTTTATCAAACATAATTGGCTTTAATATTTCTTCTTTTTTCCTGTATAGTTATACTTTTCTCCAGAGATACAAAACAACTTTGTATATCCTGCTCTGTTTGTAATGAATGAATAAATAACATTTCCACAGTGCTTAAACAAGAGCATTGAAATTCCAGGTGCACAGTTAAACAATAAGACCAAGTTGAAGATTCTCTGTAGCAGTGTTGGCTAGCCAAAGAATCATGTCTAACCTGCAAATAATTACATTCTCAAAAGCAAATTGTGAAATTCCTCCTGGCGCTGAGGCTAGCAACGCAGGCATTGCTTGATGGATTAGTTTAGTGTTTTCCCTGGGAAATTTTGAAATTAAATTGATGGTATTGAAATGATATACTGAGAAGGAACTCAGTTTTTAGGAGAATGCTACATGATTTTTGTTAGAAATCAGAGGTGTTTTCCTATAAGAGAAGGAAATCTTTTTGAAAAGTGTGCTAATGTCACAAAGCATTACTTATATTTTGGTAACTGGTTGAGGAAGGGCATGTGCTTATTCGCTAATTTAAAAGAGCAAGCAAATACCAGACCAGGACTCAGCTTTGCCCTAAATAGCATCCTAATTTCTAGCCAAGGAAAGAAATAAAAATAAGCAGAATGATAAAACCTCATTGAATAGAGCTGAATAAGCAACATAGAAGCATTCTGGAAATTCAGTTTTTATAGGTGGACAGCATCCAAAAATTCATTCCTATATCTGCAGGAAGATGATCTAAATATCTTAGACAATAGTGTTTTTTTTTTAAACTGAGTGCTAAGACTAGTAATTTTCCATGTATGACAGCTACTTAAAACTCCATGTGTCATGCAAAATCACATATTTATTGCCATAGCCCTTCTCAGTTCTTCTTCTATGAAATGCTTACCAGGATAAACATTAACTTATTTGGCACTGCATCTAAAATTAATTTTTCCTGCCTTAAATTGTTCCCCTAGTATTTTATGTGTGGCATGTAAGAATCAAAATCACAATTTAATTGGAAAATGAATTTATGTAAGTTTGCCATGCCTTAGGAATCAGGAGTTGGTAGGAACAGATAAATGAACCAAGTGAGCTGAATTTTAAGATATTAAGAATTTAAGATGTTACCATTTATTTTATTTGTCTATGAAAACTACTGAAAGTCTGTTCATTGGAAACTTGGATTTTTATTTTCTTAAATAAACCAGTAGCATTCATTCTTGTTGTAGAGTTATTTCCGTTATTCTTTTTTTCCTCCTAATATTATCATTAAGTTTTTAAGTGTTAACACTAAGGTAACATGTTTGCAGGGATGAGTTAATGTCTTTGTGTACATTTAAGGTATCTTACCACCACCAAAGTGTTCAATAATCTCTACCCACTTGTCTAAAGAGCATTGTTATAATTTATTAGACCTTATAACCAAAAGAGCAAATACCAGCACATACCATTTTTGTTATTTCTGACTTTTTAAATTGATAAAATTAGAATGTATTTTAAACTTAATTATATCATAATTATAGCGCTATTCATATGATTTTAGAATATATGA
>JAOXYA010044128.1:0-12472 GCA_028565675.1 Sorex palustris | reverse complement strand
TCCCCACCTCACTGTAAGCCACTCATGGGACCCACCGACATCACTTGTGGGTCATGACAGTTTGTCCATGATCATGCTCTTAACTTATAAATATTTTTAAATTTTTTTTTTGCCTTTTGGGACACACCCAGTGATGCTCGGGGGTTACCCCTGGCTCTGCACTCAGGAATTACTCCTGGCGGTGCTTGGGGGGCCATATGGGATGCCAGGGATCGAATCCAGGTCGGCCACGTACAAAGCAAACGCCCTACCTGCTGTGCTATCGCTCCAGCCCCAACTAATAAATTTTATGGAGGTTGTCCTGTCCCTTTTCGATACCAGTGTAGCTTACAGCTTGTCCCTTTTAGATGCTTGGGTAGCTTCTGGCTTGTCCTGGGTCCCTCCAAGTCCTCTGCTGGGGCCCTCCTTTAATTTAATTTAATTTTTTTTCTTTTTGGGTCACACCTGGCATTCCAAAGGGGTTACTCCTGGCTTGTGCACTCAGGAATTAGTCCTGGAGGTGATCAAGGGACCATATGGGATTCTGGGAATCAAACCCATGTTGGCCGCATGCAAGGCAAACACCCTACCCACTGTACTATTGCTCCAGCCCCTGAGACCCTTCTTTTGAGGGTGTTAGGAACTAAGGGCAACTGAGGCTTAAGTCGAGTAAATATAACGGAAGTCCAGGAGTAAATATTATTAAGAGTCAATTAACTCCCATGTTACAAAAGCATAGCATTATCTGTTTTCCAGTGTATACAAGGAAGGACATTGCTCTAAAGTAAACTATTCAGGGCATAAAGGAAAGAGAAAGGCAATATTTCACTTGCATATACAAAATCCAGGGTCCTAAGAAGAACCTTACTTTACAAATCACGGGGTCTGATTGGGGGAAATGAGCAATTAATAGATATGGGGAGCAGAGCACAAAGGAGAAGTTAAAGATGAATGGGAGTGCCTCGGGAGCACTGTGAGATGGGTGTTGCTCAATAAACCTAAGCTCCTGCAGCAATGGCAGAGGAGAAAGGACAAACCAATGTTATCCAACAGTGCAGAACTGGGGTGGAGGTGGAGGGTTGTTTTGTTTTGGTTTTGTTTTGGGAACCACATCTGGCAGTTCTCAGAGATCACTCCTGGCACTACTGGGGGGACCCAAAGTGGGTGCAGATGTAGGAACGTCCTCCCCACTGTGCTATCGCTCAGTTCCCATGGCCCAGTGGATCTGATTTCAAACAACTCTGGGCTGAGTTGGAGCAGGGGCAGCTGTCTCTAGTCACCTGAACCCTCTAAGCCTAGACCAGTGATGCCAGAACAATCATGTCTTCTGAGGTACCAAGGACAAATGAGCTGATCTTCCTCCGGATTAGCTCAACTATTTCTCACTTTGCTTTGATAAAGATTGTTCCGGGGGCTGGAGCAATAGCACAGCAGGTGGAGTGTTTGCCTTGCACGTGGCTGACCCAGGTTGGATTCCCAGCATCCCATATGGTCCCCGAGCACTGCCAGGAGTAATTCCTGAGTGCATGAGCCAAGAGTAATGCCTATGCATCGCAGAGTGTGACCCAAAAAGGAAAAAAAAGAAGAGAAATATTGTTCTAGATTGTTCTTAGAATGTCAAAACATACAGCGTATAGGACAGCAATAGGCCACAGTGATAGGACAACAAAGAGGGTGCTTGCCTTGTATATGACCCACCCAGGTTCGATCCTGACACCCCAGATGGTCCCCTGATCACCTCCAGAAGTAGTCTCTGAGCACCTCCAGGAGTGATCTCTGAATACTTGGTGTATAGCCCCAAAACAACAACAAAACATTTCATTTAACCCAATATACCCCAAATATCATGTGCATATGCAATCAACACAAAAATGATTAATGCAAACCTTGCATTCTTTTGTTTGTTTGCTTTTGGGCCATACCTGGTGTGGCTCATTGCTTACTCCTGGCTCTGCACTAAAGGATCACTTCTAGTGGTACCAGAAATTGAATTACAAGGCACTTTTGCAACTGAGCTATCCCCAGGCCCCAAGGAAACTGCTTTAGTTTGCATTTATATTATTATTATTATTATTATTATTATTATTACTACTATATGGGGGCTGGAGTGATAGCACAGCGGGTAGGACATTTGCATTGCACTGTCCTCCCATTATTCACTGATTTGCTCAGTGGGCACCAGTAGCATCTCCATGGTGAGACTTGCTTTTACTGTTTTTGGAATATTGAATAAGCCACGGGGATCTTGCCAGGCTCTGCTGTGCGATTGGGATACTCTCGGTAGCTTGCCGGGCTCTCAGAGAGGAACAGAAGAATCGAACATGGGTCAGCCATGTGCAAGGCAAACGCCCTACCCACTGTGCTATCGCTCCAGCCCATAAATTAAATAAATTTTAAAAAAAGAGTAGAGTGAACTTGAAGGCCCCTTCCTGTGACCCCACTTTTGACCTGGGGAGAACACTGAAGAATGATCTAGATGCCCAGACACACACAGGAAGAAGAGAGCATAGAGTGGGGGCACGGGATTCAGGAAAGCCAGGGGAAGTGAGGGAGAACATTTGATTTTCTGGGGCCACTAGCAACATTCAAAGTTCAACCCTAAGAAATTCTTAGCTTAAGTCATCTGGGAGGAGCTTCATCATTGTAACCTTGGAGGTTCCATTCCACAGCCACTTGATTGCCAATCAGATGAGAGATGGAGAGAGAGAGAGAGAGAGAGAGAGAGAGAGAGAGAGAGAGAGAGAGGATTCACTGGCAGACATCAAGGGGAAGTCACTTGTCTACAGTGGACCTGGGTCCAATCCCTGGTCTAGAGCCCTGCAGGAGTGATCTCTGAGCACACAGCCAGGAGGAAGCCCTGAACACCACCAGGTGTGGCCCCAAAAACAAAACTGTTGGGTGTGGCCCACCAGGTGTGGCCCAAACCGAAGACCGAAAAAAAGAAAGAAGTAACCATCGTCTAGGCTAAGCCACTGCAAGAGGTTCAGAGAGGAAGAAAACAGGGGCATGGGTGGGTCACAGCTCCAGAGTCATCAATAAATTCACTCCAGAACTGATCCCCGAGGTCCACTTTTGATGTGACTGCAAATTAAAATAAAAATCCCTGCTCTAAATTCGATGGTAGTGGGAAGGTGTAATGTTGGTGGGATTGGTGTTGGAATACTGAATATATAAATCATTGTGAACAACTTTATAAATAAATAAATAAAAATTGTTGCTTAAGGTTCCCACCCTGTGATCCTTCATAATTAGGAGGAATATTCTCGACATTTTCTCACACCCCTCACCAGTCAGGCTTTCTGCTCTCTCCTGTTGAACTTCTCATTTCATTCCCCCTTGACGCCCGCCCAGATCGCCTTTCCAGAGACCACAGCTGACCGGGGTGCAGTCAGGTGTGGGCCTGCAGTATTGTCTCAGCTGCAAAGTGACCTCACCCTTCCTCAGGCATCTGAGCCCACCTAGGGCAAGTGGAGTTCCAAGGTCCCCCGGGGTCTGGGGGGAAGACTGTCACAGCTTGATGTTTCCCTGCCCAGTCTCGCTTCCTTCCTCCCCTTCAACAAGAGTGAAGCCAAGGACACACCTTCATAAACATCCTGCGCGTTAAACCATCTGCTTCCCTGGCAACCCAACCTGCCGCAGCCCCACCCCCTGAGGAAGTTCCAGTGAGTCTCTCTTCCTTACAAGCCAAAGAGCATCAGTAGCATCATCACCATCACCACGTTCGAACCACAGAAAACATACAAACAGCGGGAAAGGAGAGAGACAAAGGAACCAGGAGAGACTGTGTGTGTGTGTGTGTGTGTGTGTGTGTGTTTATGAGATTTTATTAAACCACCATGATCTACAAAGTTTTTCACTGCTGGGTTTTTGGGTTGTTTTTTGTTTTGTATTGTTTGTGGGGTTTTTTTTTTTGCTTTTTTGGGGCCACACACCCGGTGATACACAGGGGCTACTCCTGGCTCTGCACTCAGGAATTACTCCTGGCAGGTGCTTGGGGGACCTTATGGGATGCTTGGGATCAAACCCAGGTCGGTCGAGTGCAAGGCAAACACCCTACCAGCTCTGCTATAGCTCCAGTCCCCAGGAAAGACTTCCACACTGAATGTATCCAGGGAGTATGCGGGCCCCAGCTGGGCTGGTGGGGGAGGGGCAGAGAGGCAGAGAATGCAGCTGCTTCGTTTCTCTGGGAGGGCCTGGGCCACCAGTCCAGCAGGCCGGAAGTGGGTGAGCTCATTCAAGGCAACAGAACCGTGGGGAGGGCTTTTGCCTTGCACGTGGCTGACTCTGGTTTGATTCCCATACCCCATAAGTACCTCTGAGCCCCATCAGGAATGGTCTTGAGCAGTAAGGAGTAACCCCTAAGCATCACCAGTGTGGCCCAACAAAAAGAAAGGAGAAAAAAAAAGAAAAGAAAAAGGAACTCAGTCTCTTCCTGCTAAACAGTCTCCTAAGTCTTCATTCAACATGCCCTGCCTCTCTTCCCAGGAGATGTGCTCAGACTTAAGGGATTTTTCTGCTTCTCTAGAGGGAGGCCCCAAGGCCCACGACTGAAGCATCTGCTGTGCACACACCTCAGGGTTTGTTTCCTTGTCTGAGCGTCTGCATTGGCCAATGACTAGAGGTTGCCTGCACCTTTCTGTAATCCCGGGCCTAGGAAGCCTTCTGGACCCATTCATCTCCTTGAGTAGTTCACAAGCGCTCTTAGGCAAGGCGCCCTGGCCTCTGCGTTGTGTCATCTTGGCTAAGTAAGCTAGAGTACAAAGGGAAGAGCACTCAGCACATGAGCTGAAGCGTGCTGGATCTGTCATTATCACCAGGCCACCCAACCTCTCCATCCCCTCCACGGAACATCCACCACTTATTGCCTAAGGCAATTAGCTCTCAGATTCTCCAGCTCGCAACCCTTTTCCTGGGTGAACCACACTCATCGAATCTCTTACCTGAATCAGAGCAACAAGCTCCCAACTAACCTTCCTTCAGGTCAAATCCTTCTGCAAAATGCTAGCAGCAGTCCCAAAACAACAAACACAGCCAGCCTCCACCCTGTACTGTCCAGACCTAGGCAGTACTTAGCGACATTATCCTCTTACAGACGGGAATGCAGAGCCCAGAGCTGCTAAGCACAGGCAAGCTGCTCTTATTTGTCTGCCAGCTTCAAGGCCTCCCTTCCCTCTCTTCTCTGAAGATTCACACCAGTGTAGCTTCCAACTCCAGCTCTACCCCTTTGGACCATGAAGATCTTAGGCATGTTCCTTCAGTTCTGCCTTTGTCTGCTTGGGCTGCCAAAACATACCAGAGGCTGAACAGCTTAGATAAGAGATCTTTATTTCTCAAAGTTCTGAGGCTGGGAAATCCAAGAATGAGGGGCCAAGAATTTCAGTTCTTCATGAGGGTCCTCTTCCTTCTCACCATGTGCCCATGTGGTCTTTCCTTGGTATCGCTGTGGAGCGAAAGTTCTGGGGTCTATTCCTCAGTGTGAAGGGCACAAATCCCACCATAAGACTCTGCCTTCGGGACCCCATGCAAATCTAATGTGTCCCCTAAGGACCCAACATTGATACCATCACACTGGGATTTAGGGCTCGCATATATGAATGTTTCAGTGTCCAAACACTGAGACATAACAAGGTCCTTAGGACTTTGTTTCCTATGTGTAAAATGGTTGTAATAATAAACCCTACTGGGATGCCAAAAATGCTCAACAATGTGGTAGAAATTGTTGGGGGGTGGCTACTATTATTGTGATTGCAAACAAACCTATAGTCCAGTGAATCACATAAGAAAGATCCCATAAATGTCAGCTGTCACAAGTTGTACCATCACACACACCCTAAAGACTCAGGTGAAATGTCTGTAGTGTTGTGGGTCAGTCTATACCACCACTGAATCTGAATGTTGCCTTGTCCTGTTCCACCCGTCATGTAGCCTCCAATTTGTTGTTACTGTGTCTGGCATATCGAATACTCTCGGTAGCTTGCCGGGCTCTCCAAGAGGGGCGGAGGAATCGAACTCAGGTTGGCCATGTTGGCTGCGTGCAAGGCAAACGCCCTACCGCTATGCTATCGCAGCCTCCTATTACTTATTTATATGTCTGCTTCCTATTGTAGATCATGAACAACCCAAGTTCAGAGGCCAGATTGCCTCAGACGGCCCTGCCTCCCTGACTGAATGCCCAATACCTGATGGGTACCTGGGAAATGCTTCCTGACTGAGTTACAAACAAAGGTAAGAAAGAAGGAAATCTGTGTGCTGGGGATGTAACTCAGAGTGAGCCCAAGCGAGGCTTCAGCGCAGCCCCATCCCTGACATCACAAACAAAATAAAAATTGAATTTCATGTCAGGGTCAGGGGATGCTCAGACTCCCAGACTCCCTGGTCCACTCCATTGCTTCCAGTCTGTGTCGAGCTGTGTTGTACCACTTGGTGTTTGGAGCATGAAACTTGGCGCTTGCATCGGTTCACAGGACAGGAGTAAGAGTTCCTGATCTGAGCCAGCACTGCATGAACGTGGCATTCAGTGTGGACGGTATGAGGAAAGCTGAGTTTTTTGCACCCCTGGAATTCCTTTGTTGAAGGTCTAATTCTGCACATCTCTGAAGATCAGCGATACTGTTGGAGATAAGGCAATTAAGTTCCAATCAGTCCCTAATCCATTGTCAGTGTTGTCCTTAAGGAAGAGGAAGTTCAGACACAGACATCAGCACAGACATGCACCCATAGAGGGGAATCCAGGGCCACCTACCTGCCAAGGAGAGAAGCCCTGGGAGAAACTAAACCTCAACATCTGGATTTTGAACTTCTAGATTTTAGAAATTAATGTTCCTTAGTAAGCTACCGGCTGGGGCTCTTTGTTCTGGCCTCCTGAGCAAACTAATACGTGGGTAAGTCCATTCCCAAATCCCCACCCACCTCCATATCTGGAAGCCTTCCCAGCTTCCTGGCCAACATTTCCTGGTGAATTCCAGGTTGTCTGGTGTTAATGTCAGGACTCAGACATTTTTCTCTACCTCATCATCACTATGTCCTTCAAGACAATCCTGTCCTTTAGCATTTTCAGAAACCTCTTTCTCAGCATTAATATTAAGCTCAGGAACATTTATTGGGTGTCGTGAAAGGATAAAAATAGAACAATATTGAGACCAGCTCAGAAAATACTTCAAAGAAGTAATTAGCATAGTGTGAGAATAATTGTCTAAAGAAACCAAACTAATTGGTTTACTTTTTATATAATAACACTTTTATATAATAAGTCCTCTCAAGGACCAGGGAGATAGTACAGGGGTAAAAGGCACTTGGCTTACATGCCACCGACCCTTGTTCGGTCTCTGGCACCCACTGTGGTTCCTGGAGCATCTTCAGGAGGGATCTCTGGGCACAGATCCAGGACTGCTCTGAGCTTGCCAGTTGTAGCCTAACCACCACCCCCCGCCAAAAAAAAATGATTATAATAATACATCTCACCTACAAATGATGTCAGATATTTAATCTCACTGATCATCATGCCAGCTCAGCTTTTATCATCATTTCTTAGATGAGGACAGTGAAATTCGGGGATATGAAGTGACTGCAAGAGCCCCCCAGACTGGGCTGATACGATAGCACAGCGGGTAGGTAGGGCTTTGGCCTTGCATGCGGCCGACAGGGGCTTGATTCCCAGCATCCCATTTGGTCCCCTGAGAACCACCTGGTGTAATTCCTGAGTACAAAGCTGGGTGTGACCCAAAAAGCAAAGGGGGGGGGAAAGCCCAGCGCTGTAGATGATGGTGCCGTTCTCAACTTCACCTCCTATTCAAGGTGCTTCATAGATACATCTCTACTTTCATTAGGGAATGGGGTCTTGTCTGAGAGCGTTCATTTACCGCATTCCTTTCTGAAGGCGCAAAGATAGCAAGGAAAGCTTTTGTCTAATTGCCTGTTATAAATTATTACTCCCTCCCAGAGGAGCTGATAATCGTCTTTTTATAAGGTTTGATTGGAGGGAAGCTTAGAAATTTGATGTCAAGCCAAAGAGCAATGCATTGCACGGTAGAGAACAAAAAAGAATATGAATTCTGAAATGAACAAATTAAAGAAAGGAAGTGGAGGCTGGGAATGCAGTTCATGGTAGAATGCATAACTACCAGGGTGAGTCTTTGGGTCTGGATTTGCTCTCACACACTCCTGACCCCAAAAAAAACCCCTAAAATTGAAAAGGAAGTGAAGTTTGGGGGCTACTTTTCTTAAGGTGGGACATAAAGAAAAAAGTAGTATGCAGAAAGGGGTGGGAGTGGCATTTAACGTTTTGCAATTTATATAGAAGTCAGAAATGGATGAACCTTCCAAACTGAATGAAATGGAGAGAGTTGATCCTACAGAGACAACCAATTTGCTTTGATTCTTTTCAGCAATGTTTGTAGTGGCTCCTTCTGGAGACCAGGCACATGGGCTGGCACCTTAAAAGACCACCCAAACACAATGCATACAGATTTCCTCTGTCGATGTCCCCAAGGATGACCTCACCCACAGCCAGGAGGCAGGTGCACTGAGCCATTGCTGGCACTGAAGATGACGCGTTGCTGGGTGAAGGGGTATCTGAAGGAACGAAAGCTGGTACAGAGGCACTTCTGTCACTAGATCTTTCTCTCATAAATTATTATTATTATTATTATTATCGCTTTTGGGGTCACACCCGGTGATGCACAGGGGTTATTTCTGGCTCTGCACTCCGGAATTACTCCTGGCGGTGCTCAGGGGACCATATGGGATGCTGGGAATCAAACCCGGGTTGGCCACGTGCAAGGCAAACGCCCTACCCGATCTGCTATCACTCCAGCCCTGCCTCCATTTATATAGCTAAACTGAAGTTGGTTTGTGGGTGTGTCTCCCACATACCTACCTTTTGACCATTTACTTTCTTGGTAAACTTGGCCCAAAGTTGTTGTGGTTTGGCCAAAGGCACAGCAGCAATTTTGGGGTACCTGGAAGTCTGAAGGCACCATCGGGCTGCTGATGCACTCACCTCACAAGCACAGATTGACCTGCTGGCGGCACCATACACCAGACAAAGGTAAATTTTTTAAGTGGTAGATGAAGAGGGGCGGCACTGGAATTGGTAGGTAAGCAGTTTGATCTGGTTTTTAAAGAGCCAGCACAGCCTCTCAACAGTTCCTTGATAAACTGCATCTTTGGAATAAATCCTACATGGTCGGAAGTGATGATCCTCTTACATTACAACTGAAATCCTCTCAGTAAGATTTGATTGAAGATATTTGCATCTATGTTCCTCAAGGATATTGTCTGTAGTTTTTCTTTTGTTGTGATGTCCCTGTATGCTTTTGGTATCAGAGTAATGTTGGCTTCATAAAAAGTGAAGAATTTCCCTTTCTTCCGTCTTTTGGAAGGCTTGAGAAAGGAGGTAAGAGAGGTCATTGGGTATGAAAAGTGGGAGTTTGGCCAAACCCACTGGTGCTTGATGGTTATTCTGGATCTGTGCTCAGGAGTGAAACTAATGGTGCTCTGGAGAATGATTTGTACAGCCAACGACCCAACAGGGGTTGTTGGGTTACATATAAAGCAAACTTCTTACCTTCCGGACCATTTGTCCAACCCAATAAGTTATTTTCCCCCCTGCACCTAGCTATACTAGGGTTAATTATCGACTCTGCTTAGGGATCATTTCTGGAGGGGATTGAGACCATCTGGGATGCTAGGGACAGAACCCGGGTTGACTGTGTGCAAGGCAAACACCTGACCTGCTGTACTATCTCTCTGGCCCCAAGAGGTCATTTTTGAAGGGATTACTGACAAAATATAGGACCATTAGCAACATTAAAAGAGACATAAAAAAGAAAGTGACCACATAAGTCTGCTCTGTGATTCTGGGCGAATCTCTATGCCACAAAGAAAATCCACCTATCTCTCCACAGCTCTTTCAGAGTCTGCTCAAGTTTTGAATTCTGGTAAGAAAGGTGGTGATGAGGTAGAGCCCTGTGGTGGCAGAGGTAGAAAAAGGTGGAGAGGGCCAGAGCGATAGTATAGTGGGGAGGGCATTTGCCTTGAACAAGACTCACTTGGGTTCGGTCTCCGGCATGCCATATGGTTCCCCGAGCACCAGGAGTGATTCCTGAGTTCAGAGCCAGGAGTAACCCCTGAGCATCGCTGGGTGTGACCCAAATAGCCAAAAGAAAAAAAGAAAAAGAAAAAAAGAAGATATTTCTCAATGGTATAACACTAGCAAAAGGGCATTGGTGACATTGGGTGGGAGTGGCAGTTCACCGGAGGAAGACTGCTGAGCAGAAGGTAACATCTGTTCGATCTGAATGGCATCGACTCTCCCCCTTTTCCATTCACCCTATGCTCTCATCTTCAGCAGCAGCACCCACAATCTTCTCTCTCTCCTTACCCTGAAGTCATGATGTGAAGATGCGGACGAGGCAGAAGTGAGGACAACATTTGTTTTATCCTTTGACTAACTGGCACTCCTTCTCTCTCAAGGCACAACACCCCCCCATCCCCAACACAGACACACACACACCACAGATACACAGACACACGGACACACACACACACACACACTAGCTTCTCAGTACAGATCCCGGGATCTTAGCTTCCTTTGCTCAGGTTCAAGGGGCACGCAGTCATTACTGCTGAGGAAAGACAGAGCACCAAGCACCTGCATAGAAGCGCTCCCATCCTTTTAGAACACATGGCATCATTCGGTTTCTCTTTTTCTCCTACTTTCTAAAGTTACTTAGAATGGGAAGAGGAGAGAGTAAGGTTCTGCAGCTGGCTCTCATTCCTAACCCTGATCCCTTTATTAAAGAGGACGTTTTTCCTCCCCCTTTCTTTCCACCCACCTCTATCTCCCTTTCCCCTCCCTTTATTTCCCCTCCCTTCCACTTCCCTGCCCTCCTTCCCTTCCTGTTCCCTCCCCTCCTTCCCACTCCTTCCTCTCCTCACCCCCTTCTGCCCTCGTGCCTCTCCTTTCTGCTGTACACATAAAGTCTTTAGTCTAAATGTCAAGTTGGTGCTCAGATGCTCTAGCAATGTCAGAGTGGACGACACACGGAAATTGTGTGCTGCGACTTTCACCAGGTGGTACTGAAATAACAATATGAAGCCCAGAAAGTCACATTTGATCTACATTTTTTAAGAGGTTTAAGGCTCGTGTTTTACATCAGGTGTGTGTTTGCTCTGCGATTGTTCCATGTAGTGTCCTTATAGAATCCAGATTGAAGAAGTGGTGCCTCGCTGGGACAATCCTTTCTTCTGGCAAAGCAGCCCAATCATGCCATCCCTGGCTCTCAAAGTCTCCATGGGGAAGGATATTACTTCTGACTTAATTAGCTAAAGTGGATTATTGCATAAAGTCAGTATGAACAGGTGAAGGAAATAGTCTCCTCCAAGTGAAGTCACTGGAAGTCACCGGATGTGGACGCTTTTGGGGGGAAGCGAAGAGCTGAGCAATGATGCAAGCTGTGGCACTATAAGGTAGGTCGAGGACTGAAGAAGACCACGGCATCTCTAGAAGACTGACACAGTGTGTTTCTCACAGCTGTGGCAACTTGTCCAGATAGCGTGAAGGCTAAGGCACAGACTCTAGCTGTATGCTGGGTGACTTTCATCATCTAACACCAGCCTTTTCCAGATGGGCTATAAGGATATTCCATAAGGATATCCCCTGATCCGCATCCAAGGGGACCGTGTGGGAAAATCATGTAAACATGGGGCCACAAGACTAAGGTGCCAATAGCATGGGAGGGTCCCAGAAAAGAGGGTCAGAAGGAGACCACAGTTGGGAAATGGTTGGGAAATGCTAATGCAGACTTTAACGATGTTAGTATAAGGACACAACACAAATTACTTCAGAGCAGTAAACTTTATTCTTGATCTTTCTTTCAGGAAAAGTACTTGCTTTGCTTTAGCTGTCCAGGAAGAGGACAGCTAAACTTTTTGCCTAAATTAATATCCTTTCTTTTTTAAAAGTTATAAACAAAGTGCAAAATCTCCTCATAAACTATTTTTTTGTGAAGCGTTCCATATTTTTATTTTATTTAAAAATTTTTTATTAGTGAATCACCGTGAGATATAAACTTTCGTGCTTGTGTTTCAGTCATACAATGCTCAAGTACCCATCCATCCACCAGTGCCTATTCTCCACCACCGATGATCCCAGTATCCCTTCCACCATCCCCACCCTCTGCTCCCCCACCCCACCCCGCCTCTATGGCAGGGCATTCCCTTTTGTTTTCCCTCTCCTTTTGGGTGTCGTGCAATAGAGGTATTGGTTGAGTGGCTATCGTGTTCAATCTATAGTCTACTTTTAGCACGGATCTCCCATCCCAAGCAGATCCTCCAACCACACTTTACTTGGTGTTCCCTTCTCTATTTGAGCTTCCTTTTCCTCCAGCATGTGAGATCAGCTTCTAAGCCGTGGAGCAAACCTCGTGGTACTTATCTCTACTATTCTTGGGTGCTAGTCTCCCATTCTGTTACTTTATATTCCACAGATGAG
>JAOXYA010044118.1:0-12472 GCA_028565675.1 Sorex palustris | reverse complement strand
CCTTTGTTCCTCTGCCGGTACCTTCATGCGTGTGGAGAGTGGTCTCAGCATGGTTGTGACTGGTTCTGGAGGTCTTCAGCTGCCGGGACTCTGCTCGGGGTGGGGAGGGAAACTCAACCCGCCCCCTTCCAAGGGACCCCGCTGAGGACAGCTAGGCACAGGGGCAGGAGACAGCACTGTTTTCTTCTGGGAGCTGGGTTTTATAGTCTCTGGATCTTGGCCGTTGATGGGATTACATGGTGCCAGGGGGCAGTTGGTGGGTGTGACCCCCGCCTACTGGAAGATGGAGGATCTGGGTAGAGGATGTCCCATCCCCACACACACAACAAATAGAAAGCAAGTGTTTCTTCATAGGGGAGTGACACATGCCCCATGGCAGTAGAAACAAGAGAAGGAAACTGGTCTCCAGGAGGAAGCTTAATGCTGGGGTGGGGTGGGGGTAAGTTAGGGAAGGAAACACTAGGGCAGTGGGGGGGGGGCAGAGTGCACAGAGGCAGGCTGGGAGCAGGACAGAAACTGTGACACTGATGGAGGGTCCTGGGCACTGGTGAAGGGACCGGTGTTGAAACGAGATTGCCTGAAGCTCAGTCATAAATATCTTTGTAACTCTGTAATTCAATGTGATTCAATAAAAAAAATACAAAATGAGAAAAAAAACATGTTTTTGAGGTGGTATGTGGTATGGGGGATTGAAAGAAAGAGAGAGGAAGAGGAGAAAGGAAGGGGAAAGGAGGAAAAAAGGAAAGGAAGGAAGGAAGGAAGGAAGGAAGGAAGGAAGGAAGGAAAGAAGGGTGAAAGGATGAAAGACATTTTATTTTTAACATTTATTTGGTTTTGGGGCCACACCTGGCAGTGCTCGGGGCTTACTCCTGGCTCTGTGCTCAGGGATCACTCCTGGTGGGGCTCAGGGGGCCATATTGCATGTCAGTCAATCCCAGGTTGACCATGTGCAAGGCAAGTACCCTACCTGCTATATTATTGTTCTGTAAGCAAGCAGCCCCCACTTCAATCCCTGGCTCTACATGGTACTCTGAGCATTGCCAAGGACTGACCCCCTGAGCACTGATCAAGGAGTGGCCCCTGAGCGGTGCCAGCAATGGTCCCATACATAAAAAGTGTTAGCAAAGTCACAGTACTGAACATCCCTCCCACCTCCTGACTCCCAAGTGAGGGCCCCTCCCGGGACAGCCGGCTGCCATATTACACCCAAGGGAAACGAGAATAAGAGAAGCGTGTTCCTGTGGCACTTGGCTCTGCGGTATCTGCTGGGGATAGTCGGGTCACAGCCTGCCCGACCTGGGGGCCTGTGGCCTCTCAGCTGGGGAGTCTGCATGTGACTCTCACATCTCCCACCAAGCATTACTTTCCCCTGTAGGAGCCCCTACAAATGTGGGATTGGTTGTGTCTTCGTCCCTTTGAAGGGTCACACATGGCGGTGCTCAGAGGTGACTCCTGGCTCGGGTTTCTCTCCCAGGGGGAGAGGAGTGCGGTGGTGCAGGTCCAACGGTCAAACCCAGGGTTCCCACATGCAGAGGATGTGCCAGGGGCTGACGCCTGGCTCTGCACACAGGGCTCTCTCCTGTGTGCTGGCGGGTGCCAGGAATTGCACCTGGGTGCACTGCACATAAGGCAAATGCCCAACCTGCTGTACTGTCTCTCTGGCCCTCAACAGGCTTTTTTTTTTTTTATGAAAACCACATAATTCTACCCCATTGTTTATAGCTACTATGCCCATCTGCTGTTTTTCACATCATAAACATACTATTTTTTCTTTCTTTTCTTTTTTTTTTTCTTTTTGAGTCACACCCAGCAATGTTCAGGGGCTACTCCTGGCTCTGCGCTCAGGAATTACTCCTGTGCTTGAAGGACCATATGGGATGCCGAGGATTGAACCGGGTTCAGCATGCAAGGCAAATGTCCTACCTGCTGTACTATGACTCCGACCCCCATAAACATACTTTCATTTAATTATTTTCCTTTGCTAGGAATTTGTGTTGTTGCTAACTTCCCAATATCACACGCAATTCTGAGATGAAATTCCCATGCACAGGAGTCGCCTGAGTCCAGGTGTGGGGTTTTTCCACGGCTTTCTCTGTTCTCCCTCTCCCAACTTTCCTAGTAAAACTGTAGCACTGTAGCACTGTCCTCCCATTGTTCATCGATGTGCTTGAGCAGGCCCAGTAACATCTCCATTGTGAGACTTGTTTTCCATTGTGAGACTTGTTGTTACTGCGTTTGGCATATCAAATACATCACAGGTAGCTTGCCAGGCTTTTGCCATGTGAGTGCCATACTCTCGCTTGCTGGGCTCTCCAAGAGGGACAGAGAAATCGAACCTGGGCCGACCAGGTGGGCCGCGTGCAAGACAAACGCCCTACCCACTGTGCCATGGCTCCAGCCCAAAATAAAACTATTTACAAAATATAAAATAACAAATATCTGAGGGTTTGAGCATGGCTTTGCATGCAGGAGTCCTGGGTTCAGTTCTAGGCACTACCTGGTTTCCAGACCACTACCAGGTGTGGTCCCCAAACCAAAACAAACCAACCCAAACAAGCTCAGTGTGTTCAGTGTTACAGGAGCTTCAGGACTGTTCCTGACAGTGAGATTCTGGATCAAAGGAGAGTGTGTGTGACAATCCCTAGTTAAATGGATATTAAGCACTCAAACCATTGCATCAATACATACTCACCACCCCCAGCTTTTCTCCAAGCCCCTCGGCAGAAAACCATCCTGAGATCTGCATCCTGTATCCTGGTCCAGGGTCCAGTGGATTGAGCGAGTCTGACGGCTGTTGGCGCTCACTCCCACATATCCCCTCCCAGTGTTCTTTGCCAAATTGCTCTGCTCCTCTGTGATTTATCAGGTCTTTTAATATAACAGACTTGGACCCGTTGTCATTATCAAAAAGTTACAAATATTTTCTCAGCTGCTCTCTTCACTGCCAGCCCTGGCGATGGGCATTTGTGTTTCTGTTGGATTAGTCTTCGGAAGCTTCCTACTTTCATGTTGATTAGGTTTGTCCTTTGCTTTTTTTTTTTTTTTTGGTCATTTATACTGCATTATATTCACTCTTACTGTTTTTGTTTTGTTTTGTTTTGTTTTGATTATTGGTGCACACTGGGCAGTGCTCAAGGGATCATACTCAGTACTTGGGATCAACTGGGGGCACAGCCATTTTGCCTCCCCTCCTGTGCTGTCACCCTGCCCTGAACTGGGACTTGGGGCCCCTGGCCCCACCTCCTCAGACCAGCCTGACATTCTCTCCAGGTGCTACTCTTCCTTGGATGACCCAAGCCCCAGCTCCCATCTGGACGCCTGTCCCCGACTCCCTCCTAGAGCCTGGAGCTCCCCTTCATTTTCCTTCTCCCAGAGCTGTGCTTCTCCCTGTGCAGTGCCTTGGGGCCAGGACCCCGCCCCCCTCCTGCCCCAGGCTCAGCCCACAAGCTCACGCTCATGGGTCCCACGAGAAGGGAACCTGGTGACCACATGATTCTATGGCTCTTCCCCAGGTTCTCAACTCGTGCCTGCGGCAGGAATCCCTGCCCACCACTGCCCTCGGGCCGAGCCCGTCACGTGCCCTCTCTGCCAGCCCAGCACAGGGCCCAGAGCAGCCAGACGCCAGCCTCACAACAGACTCTTTTGTTCTCTTCTAAAGCTGCAGGTCATTCCTGGGCTGTGTGCCCTGCCTCCTGGACAGGAGCAGAAGGGGCTGTGAAGAGTCTCGGGTACCGGTGCTCTGACCGCTGCTATCTGGGTTCCTGCCCTGTCCTTGCTTCTCCCGGGAGATGGGCCTAGTGGGCAGCAGCTGCCCCCGACACTGACTGACCGGGGCAGTTTCCCGCAAAGGTGTCAGTTCTGTGCGTGGAAAACCAACAAGTTTCTTGGCCTGTGTCAGGAATGAGCTGTAATGGCAGAGTCAGGGGTGTGCGGCCGGCAAAGACCTCAGCCCCCAGAGATGGAGCCCAGCGGGCGCTCCAGAGCAGAGCCTGTCTCACATGGAGGTTCCTGAGGGCTCTGTGGCTGGGAATGGAGGCTGGAGGCTGGACACTGGAGGCTGGACACTGGAGGCTGGAGTCTGGAGCCCGAGCCTAGAGGCTGGAGGCTGGAGGCTGGAAGCTGGCAGTACTTCTTGTAGCTGTTTGTCTCTGGGATGTTGGTCTCCACAGCCCAGCTCCACAGATGCCCAGGCAAGATGGGGTGTGACAAACTTTTGATAGGAAAGTGCAAGGGGCAGATCACATACCAAGTGGCAACTGCATTCCCCTTCTGTGAGAGAAATGCAATGACAGTGATGCGTGGTAGTAATGAGGACTGCCTCACCCCTCTCTCCTGCCCCTGCAAGTCCCCCCCCCCACCTCTGATGAGCTGCATCAGAAGAGGAGGCTGACTGAGAGAGGGGTCTAGGCCCAGAGGTCTCCCTGTATTGCGCACTCCAGAGGATTCATTTTCATCAGCCAAAGCCCACTAATCCTGTCCCCTAGATAGAGCAGACCATCCCTTCCTTCCAACACAAGGGTCTCTCCAACAAAGAGCAACTGATATAAAGGGCATGGTCAGGAGACGACTCAGAGTGGGAGTGCGGGCTCTGCATGCTGGAGGCCTGGTCCTGATCCCCGTTTCACATGGTCTCCCCGCCCCCAAACAGTGAGAGCAATCCCTGAGCACTGAGCTGGGAGTAGCCGCAAGAATCCCTAAGTGTTTATCAAAAAAGAGAAAAGACTCTGTTAGCCCAACACACAGCGCTGAAGCTTGGTTAGCGGACACGTGGGGAGCAGCAGTGGAGGAGAGAAGCCCCTCTTGGGAGCTGGGACTTCCTCTAGAAATCAAACAGATGAAACAGTGCCCTGCGTTCATTTGTTTCAGAAGGGAGGGTTTGGGCCATACCTGGCCATGCTCAGGGCTTACTCTTGGCTCAGGGGACCATACAGGGTCGGGGATTGAATCTGGGCCAGCCATGTCAATGCAAGTGCCCACCCATAGCAGCATCTCTGCATCTGGGCTACAGCCGGTGGTTCTGTTGGGGCTCTTGGGGCCAGGGACGAAGCCCCGGACCTCAAACATACAGGACATGTGTTCAGCTTCATGAGTCATACCCCACCTGCATGTGTGCCTGTAGTGTCCGATTTTGGTCACTTGAATGTCCTCAGGTTCATTTTTGTTGTAGCACTTTTTAGAATTTCCTTCCTTACAAAGACTGACTAGGATTTCATTGCAAACCCAGATCAGTGATGCATTTATCATCATTTTATTACTCCTCTCATCATCAGAGGACACATGTTGTTCCAGGTTTAGGTTATTAAGAGTGATTACAAAGATAATCATGAAAATATCCAAGGGCTAGTGGGACAGTTCAGAGGACTGGAGCGTGTATGCTGCATGCTCAAGACCCCCAGTCCAACCCCAGCAGTGCTTGGGCCCTTGACCACCTCCAGTCCTGGAGGTCCCCAAACACTGCTGGACCCTGTGGCCCCAAGCTCCGTTGGGACTGAGCATTGAATCACCCAATCCCCAGGTGTCCCTGGGGGAGAGAGCCTAGACCCCACCCCAAGCTTTATCCCCTGAAGTATATACACATGGATTCTTGTTTTCAGGTCTTTGGGGTCTATACCAGTAAGGTGAATTGCTAAATCATCTGTTAATTTCACACTAGTTTATAATATGGCATCTCAGCAAGATAGCTATAAGACTAAACTGAAAAAATAATTTCCTGGAGGACTCTGGCTGTCTCTGTGCTAGAGCACCTGCCCTATAGGCCTGAGGCCTCATGTTGGATCCCAGCACTGTCCCACGGGCTGAGTGTGGTTCCGGAAGCACTGCCGTTCGGATGTCACAGCAACGTGCGTGGTCCGAGCATTGTACTCATGGTGTGTGAGCACTGCTGCCGAGTGTGTGACTCCCCGTCACTGTGGCAACAAAGGAAGGGGGAAAGACATCTTATATGCTGGGCTGGAACCCAGGGCCTCACACGTGTAAGGTAAGTGCCTTACCTTATGTACCATTGAGTAAGATCTAAAATATATGTTTTTCTTCCAAAAATCAGGGAAGTACCAGAGACCGAGATAAAGAACAGTAGGTATGCACTTGCTTTGCATGCAGGCCACCCTGATTTGATCCCCACATCACATAGATGAGCAGAGTCAGAGCTCAGGAATAGGTCCTGAGCACACTCCTGGGTGGGAAGCAAGAGAGAGAGAGAAAGAGAGAGAAAGAGAAAGAGAGAGAGAGAGAGAGAGAGGAAGGGAGAGAGAGGAAAGGAAGGAGGGAAGGAAGAGAAAGAAAGAAAGAAAGAAAGAAAGAAAGAAAGAAAGGAAGGGGAGGGCGGAGGGAGAAAACAAGGAAGGAAGAAAAGGAAGGAAGGCAAGAAAGAGAAAAAGAGAAGACAAAGAAGAGGAAAAAAGAAAAAACAGAAAAAGAAGAAGAAGAAGAAGAAGAAGAAGAAGAAGAAGAAGAAGAAGAAGAAGAAGAAGAGAGGAGGAGGAGAAGGAGGAGGAGGAAAAGGGAGGATGGGGAAGGGAAGAGGAAAGGGGAGAGAGAAGGGGAGGGCAGGAAGGGAAGAGGAGGAGAGGAGGGAGGAAGGAAAGGAGGGAAGGAGGAAGGGAGGACCAGAAAGATAACTCAAAGGCTAGTTTACCTTTGCATGCAGGAGGTCCAGGTTTAATCCCTGGTACCATGGAGTGCCCTGAGTCTCAAACCCCTGGGCACTGCTAGACTCCTAGACTCCAAACAAAAACCCAACTGTAGAAGACAATAGCGGAGGAGACTCCCTGCAAGGCTATAGGGCTCTCATAGTGCAGGTAGCTCCTCTGTAAGGAACCTGCAAGTGCCGCCCTTCCCGCCTTCCCCAGCTCCTGCCTGGGTCCCCAATGTGCCCCCAGATTAGCCTCAGTTGCACTCTGTCTCAGCCCCTCCCCAGATCCAACAGGCCACAGGCAGAGGACTGGGCTCACCTTCATCTGCATCTGACCCCCCATGTGGCCCCACCAAAGAAACAACCTGTCACCCCCACCCCTGCCCACTGCCGTCCGTCTGTCCGTCCATCACAGAGCACTTGTACACAACCATGATGACTCGCTTGGCCTCCTGGCCAGGGCCCACAAACACCTTGTGGGCCTGTTTGGGTATTTTCCCAGGAGCGCTGCCCTTCTTCCTGCATCCACGCTCTGTCACGCAGAAGAAACTGGCCAGCGCAGGAACCCGGCTCTCCGCTCACCCCCCACCCCCACCTGCCCCCCACCTCCACCCCTCACCCCCACCCAGCAGCCAAGGGCTTGCCTACCTCCTGGCTTCTGCTCATGGCCCTCCCAGGACCCCCAGCCCCTGTTTATTTTGCATTTTCAGACCGCAGGCCCCTGCCAGGGCACATCCCTGAGAATCCGGCCTGGCTCTATCCTTCCCAGCTGGAGGGGCTTCGCAGCACTGCCGCTCACCCCCCACCCCCGTGCCTCCACCTGCCTGGGGTGCTAAGGCGCATGCCCAGCTGCACTTCTCAGTGCATCTTCCGCCAGCCCCACAGCCTCAGGCCACCCGGAGACTGGTGTCAAAAATGCCATTCCTGGGACGGGGGAGATAGTACAGCAGGCAGGGAGTTTGCTTTGCACACCTGTATCCCATAAGGTCCCCCAAACACTGCCAGGAGTAATTCCTGAGTGCAGAGCTGGGAGTAACCCCTGAGCATCACCAGGTGTGACCCCAAAAGCCAAACAAATTAAAAAAGGGAAAAATGCCTGTTTTGACTCAGACACTCTGGGGGTGGAGTCTGTTTCATTGGCAGGGACTTCCAGCTCTGGTCTTCGTGGACTGTGGGGCAGATCCGTGGAGCCTGAAGAATCAGCCAGTCAGGAATCGGGGATGGATTGATTCTCTCTGCTATCCTCACACTAGCCTCTTCCTTTTTCTTCCTCTGCAGGTTGCGTGAAAATGAACAGATGTTGGAATACAAGTTGGTGACATTTTGTACACATGAGGTTGGAGGACACCTCTGGCACCCAGGGAACTGCCCCGCTGCCTTCTCCCTGTCAAAGACCCACCCTGACTGGCAAGCTGCTGGCTGGGTGGTCCTGGCTCTTTGACCGACACCTGGGGCCATGCAAACACAGTGGGCTGCACTTGCCTTGCACGCAGCTGACTTGTGTGCTCCATTCCTGCACCCCATGAGCCTGGCAGAAGTGACCACTGAGCCCCAAAACCAAAGAAAAAGAAAGGAATCACAGTCCAAGCTCTTTCTCTCTCTCTAGATTCTTTCTCTTTTTTGCTTCCAGCCCCACCTCCTTCCCTTCGGTGCTGCGGGCGTTGTGGTGACCAGGGTTCATGCACTGACCGGGCTGTGGGTTCCGCTGGGGCACATGCCAGCTTGCAGCCTTCACCCACTCAGTCATGGTGCTTACTGAGGTTTGTGTTCCTCTGGCAGTGGCACTCACACACGCTCCCCAGGGCTCACCTTGTGATGGTTGTGCTGGCTAGGGTCACTGTGGTACCCCCACGTGCTCCTCTCAGAGCTCGCGCTCCAGGGCTATAATGCTTGTAAGTCTTTGCCTTCAGTGCTCGCCAGGACTCACACCTTCGTAGTATGTGTTCTTACCCTCACCTGGCTGCAAAGGGGCCAAACCCCTGGCAAAGGGGACACACAGCAGAGCTACCGGGCTGAGTGCAGCCGAGGAGTCAGCTGGGGCCTGGAGCTGTGACCTGAGTCACACTGCTGCTACATGCTGGAGGAGCCTGTTATTTTCCTTTGTAAAGCTCCATGATGCAAACTCCCCTCACAGCCCAACTGCAGCTAGGGAATATGGTCTCTGGTCTTCCTAGAATGGGTCAGCATTTCAGGTAGATGAAAGCTCCTGTTATTCTTGGATCTATGACTCTTTGCACTGTTTCTGAGCTCTGTAAGGCAAGGAGCTTTCCACTGTCTGCCTCTGGAGCCTGCTATCCAACACATCCTTTGTTTAAAAAATATTTTATTTAATTTTGGGGTCCTCTCAGGTGGCACTCAAGAAGCCCAGAAATCCCACAAGCGATTCTCAGCCAATCAGGTTGTGGGCTCAGTGCCAGGGCCCGGGAGGCGATGTTGCCCGGGCTCTGCAACTCGGCTGATACAGAGCTGCCAATGGTGTCATGGGCCTCCAGGCATACCCTGTGCTCTCAGGGGTCTCTGGGCACCGAGAATCAACCATAACAGCTGTACTCTCTCCAGGTTCCTAGAACTTTCCTCATGTCCAAGTCCCAATAGAGCCTGGTCCCCTCTGGCTAGGGGAGCTGTTGAGCCAGGAACCCATCTTCCTTCCTTCCTTCCTTCCTTCCTTCCTTCCTTCCTTCCTTCCTTCCTTTCTCCCTTCCTCCCTTCTTTTTTTCCACCCTGTTTTGCTTTTCTTCTTTCCCATACCACATTTACTGAGCAAGTTGGTTTAAGCCCTTGACTTGATCAGGCCTCACCCGTCACACACCCCTTCCCAGAGAGGAAGCTGAGGCTGGTGGCGGCAGCTATCAAGGCAGAACCTGAGCTTCATGTGTGGTGGCTTAGCAGCCTGGTCAGTGTGTCCCCAGTGCCTTCCTGGGCCACTCAGGTCTTCAGAGACTTTAATGTTTGGTTGTTTTGGGTTTTGGTTTTTGAGCCACACCCAGCAGTGTTCAGGGCTTACTCCTGGCTCAGGAGACCATGTGGGGTGCTGTCTGTGGTCCCCTTCTGTTTTGTTTTGTTTTTTTGGGGGGTGGGGGTGGGGGACTAAAAGCTCCTGGCAGTGCTCAAGGGTTACTCCTGGTTCAGGGAACACTTCTGGCAGACTCAGAGTGCCATATGGAATGCCAGGGTTCAAACCTGGGTTAGGCATATGGAAGACAATCGCCCTACCCATTATACTATCACTCCTTCCCTTCACAGACTCTCGTTCACGGTCCTCCTCATACCACCACACACTGGTAATGTGTGAGACTCTAAGTCTGACACTCTGGGAAGCCACACACAGAGAGTGGAAGGAAAGAAGGAAAGGAATATATTGGTCATCAAAGAATGTGAGCAGACCCATGACAAATGTAATGATTTATCATAATTTGGAACTTAAAGGGATGGGGGTGGGAACGGGGACAGCTGCCCCACTTTTAGTGGGCATGTCCATCAGTCCACACTTTCTGGAATGTAACTTGGCAGCACATCACTGCCAAATGTCTGTAGCAGTCAGCAGTCTGCAGCCTCCCTCCTCAGACTGCCAGAAGAGAAGGTCAAAGGTACGGCAGAGGTGAGCAGCTGTCTAACTCTGATCCCCACTGCGGTATGTAGCCTGGAGGAAAACAGGTTCCAAAAAAGGGGACTTTCAAGAGAAATGATGAGTAGATTGCTGGAGATCATCAAAAGTGATGTTTCTTTACTCTGTGTGTGTGTGTGTGTGTGTGTGTGTGTGACAGAGAGAGAGAGAGAGAGAGAGAGAGAGAGAGAGATCAAACTCAGGGCTTCACATATGCAAGGCATTTTATTCTACTGCTGAGCCACACCCCAGCCTATAATTTTGTTTTGTTTGGAGCCACACCTGGCAGAGCTCAGAGGCTGGAGCTCAGAGCTCAGAGGCTGGAGGCTGGGGGTGTGCTCCTGATGGTACTCAGGAGGCCATAGTGCCAGGGAGCTATGTGATGCTGGGGATTGGGCCTGAGGCACTGGCTGCAAAATACATGTTCCTGCATTTTGAGCCACTGCCTGGCCCACACTGCCCTTTATGTATAACACTATACCATGAGCATCTTCCTGTGTTGTAAAAATGTTCTTTAAAATATTGATTAGGCAAATGTGTCCCCTTTTTATTAAATTAAAGTTATTAATAAATTAGTAATTAAAAAGTAATTTTTGAGTAATGCATCTATCTGAATACCTGTTTCTCCACATATCATTTACTCATAGTTTAGCACCCATCGAGTACTGATCATTATCATGATGGTTTTAAGAATATAATTAATTTTTGAGGCTGGAGCGATAGCATAGTGGGTAGGGCATTTGCCTTGTACACAGCCAACCCAGGTTCAATCCCCAGGATCCTATGTGGTCCCCTGAGCACAACCAGGAGTAATTCCTAAGTGCATGAGCCAGTAGTAACCCCTGTGCATCGCGGGGTGTGACCCAAAAAGCCCCAAAAAGAATATATTAATTTTTTGTTTTATTAATTTTTAAATTTGAAGTAAAACAAAGTTCAAGAAATTTTTGCTTTTTTTTTTCTTTTTGGGTCATACCCAGCAATGCTCAGGGGTTACTCCTGGCTTTGCACTCAGGAATTACTCCGGGTGGTGCTTGGGGGACCATTTGGGATGCTGGAATCGACCCCTGGTCGGCTGTGGGCAAGGCAAACACCCTACCTGCTGTACTATCTCTCCAGCCCGATTTTTTTTTAAGCCTTGAAAAAAAGATGGCATCAATAGTACAGTGAGTAAGGTGCCTTACATGCAGGCACCCCGGGTTTGATCCCTGGTATCCTAAACCTTACCAGGAGTGATCCCCAGCAGCCAGGAGTAAGGCCTGAACATTGCTGGTTGTTGCCCCCCAAAAAGGAGTGGGGCCTTGAGAGGTGGTACAGAGGGCCAGTCTCTTGCTCTGCATGCAGTCAACCATATGGTCCCCTGAGCACTGCCAGGAGTGATTCCTGAATGCTGAACCAGGAGTAACCCCTGGGCATCTCCAGGTGTGGCCCAAAAGTTCCCCCCCCCAAAATTAAGAATTTTAAAAAACAAATTTTAAAAAAGGAGGGCAGTCAAGGCAATATCCCACATGGTACAGTTTGCCCCTGGCACCACATGCCCTCTGACCATCTCTGGGTAGCACTGTAGCACTGTCCTCCCGCTGTTCATGGATTTGCTAGAGCGGGTCCAGTAACGTCTCCATTGTGAGACTTGTTGTTACTGTGTTTGGCATATTGAGTACATCACGGGTAGCTTGCCAGGCTTTGCCATGTGGATGAGATACTCTCGGGAGCTTCTGGGCTCTCCGAGAGGGGCAGAAGAATCAGACCCGGCTTGGCCGGGCTGGCTGCACGTAAGGCAAATGCCCTACCACTGTGCTATCGCTCCAGCCCAAATTATTATAAATAATAAATACAAAGAGTTGGAAGCAAAAATCAATACAAAAGAACTTTTATATGAAAATAATAAACTAGAAGAAAATGAAATTTAAAAAAGACTACCCTGTAAAAAATATATCTTACTCGCGTGGGGAAGAGATGCAAAGATGATGATGTGTTGTTGGTGGGCTCTCAAGGCAGTGCTCTCTCACCACCTGCGTTCGGTGCTCTCGAACCGATGTGTATGGACTGGATTGGGATGGCTCCTCCTTTGTGCTTTGCTTCTGTGTGTGCCGCTGTGCTCTCTTGTGTCTGTCTCTCTATTTTTGACTCTGTCTCTGTAGTCTCTCCTCTGGCCTCTTCCAATCTCTCTCTCTGGAGCCCTTCTGCTTCTCTCTCTGGAGCCCTTCACTCTGGATTCTGACTCTGCCCCCTGGATTCTG
>JAOXYA010044083.1:0-12473 GCA_028565675.1 Sorex palustris | reverse complement strand
GTGCGCGTTGCCGTTTCGTTTTCACAGAGGCCGACTCAGGAACTAAATGCAGTTTGGGTTTGCTAGAGACTCAAAAGCTCTCTCCCTCCTTACTCCCTTTCTACTATCCTTCCCTTCCTTCTTCCATTCTTTTTTTTTTCTTTTTGGGTCACACCCGGCGATGCTCAGGGATGACTCCTGGCTCTGCGCTCAGGAATTGCTCCTGGCGGTGCTCAGGGGACCATGTGGGATGCTGGGAATCGAACTTGAGTTGGCCACGTGCAAGGCAAACGCCCTCCCTGCTGTGCTATCCCTCCAGCCTCCCCTTCCATTCTTCCTTTCCTTCCTTCCTTCCTTCCTTCCTTCCTTCCTTCCTTCCTTCTCTCCTCCCTTTCTCCCTTCCTTTATTCTTTCCTTCCTTCCTTTCACCCCTCCCTCCCTTCCTCCTTCCTTTCTATGATCCTTCCCTCCTTTCCTCTTTTTTTACTTCTTTCTTCTTTTTTCTCTTCTTCCTTCCTACCTACCTTCTTCCCCTCCTTCTTCCTCCCTTTCTTCCTCCCTCCCTTCCTCCCTCCCTTTCTTCCTCCCTTTCTTCCTCCCTTCCTTCCTTCTCTCTTTCATTCTTCCTTCTCTCTCCTTCCACCTTCCCTCCCTCCTTCCCTTCCATCCTTCCTTCCTCCCTTTCTACCATCCTTCCCTTCCTCCTTTCCTCCTTCCCTCCTTTCCTCTTTTATTTCTTCTTTCCTTCTTTCTTTACCTTCTTCCTTCCTTCCCTCCTTCTTTCCTTCCCTTCTTCCTTTCTTCCTACCTCCCTTCTTCCCTTCCTTCCTTCTTCCTCCCTTTCCGCCTCCCTCCTATGGTTGCAGTGCTCCTGTGGACGGGCTCACCAGGTAATTGCAGTGTTCACTTTCCTGGCTGTGGTGTGGCCAGAAATGGCTTGTGTTTGGGAGGTCACAGGCTCCAGGCTCGCTCCCGGCACACTGGGACTGGCCTGTGGCCTTGTGCTTGCAAGGCAGGTGCTAGGGCCACGGAGCTGAGCTGTCTCCTGACCCACCTCCTCTTCGGAGGTGCCTCTGGCTCCTTTCCTCCTTGGGGACAAAGCGGAGCATAGCCGGGTCACAGCTGACGTGTGACAGTAGGTGTCGCAGAAGGATGGAGTCGGCCCCAAGCCCTCAGCTCCTTCACTCACTCCACAGCCTCTGGTGGATGGACGTCATGCAGGCTAGGATAGGGAAACTGAGGCACAGAGGCCAGGCCCCTTGTCCAGAGTCACACAGCAGATCTCCAAATGGTGGAGCCGGGAGGTGAACGCTTGCAGCAGGGCGCTGCCCCCCGCGTGCATGGGAGGGTGAATGAGGGGCACTGAGGGCGAGTCTCTGAGCCCCGACACCCCACCTGCTCCCGGGGCTCCTTAACGGCCCCTCCCTAGCCTGTGTGCCCTAGAGAAGCGGGGAGCAGGCAGGACGCGCTCCCTGCCGGGGGAGGGGGGCCGGAGCCGAGCTTGGCAGGGGAAGGAGATGGAAGGGACCCTGGGGCAGGTCACAGGGGCGATGGCAGCGGAACAGTGGGGCAGGCGCCTGCCGGGGGGGTCGGGTCACCCCCAGAGGGAACATTTCCAAGTGCTCAGGAGCCCATCAAGGTCGCCGAGTCAGTTTTGTCCTGAGAAGGCGTGAGTGTCCATCTCCTTTCCGCCAGTGGGATCATGACACACGGGCAAACTCGGACCACTTCACCCATCCGGTCTGGACTTGTCTGTGTGTCTGTCTGTCCACTCCCGGGCCAGCGTGGGCAGAGCTGGGCGGCCACTGAGGACTGGGGGTGCTTCCTGCTGCTGTTTTTCTTGGCTGACTTCACTCGGTGGCTGGGCCCCTTTAATTTAATGTATGGCTGCAAAAAATTAAATGAACTTTAAATTTAATTTTTTAATTAAAATGTAAAGTTTTGCAGCTAAGGAAATCAAATTTAATTTTAATTAAAGTTAAAGCGGTGCTCAGAGTTTACCCCAACCTCAGGGGTCACTCCTGGTGGTGCTTGGGGGACCCTGTGCAGTGCTTGGGGATGGCTGTATGCAAGCAAGTGTGTTCGTGTATGTACTATCCTAGGTGATTATTTTTGTTTCTTTTTTTGGGCCATGCCTGGCAGTGCTCAGGGCTTACTCCTGGCTTTGCAACCCGAAATCACTCCTGAAGGGCTTGGGAGACCCTATGGGATGCCAGAGATTGAACCCTGGTGGGCTGCATGCAAGGCAAGTGCCCTACCCTATTCACTGTGTTATCTCTCTGACTTTCCATGGTTATTTATTTATTTATTTTTCTCTGTGGTTATTCTTTTTCCTTTATTTTTTGCTTTTTTGGGTCATACCTGGTGATGCACAGGGGGTTTCTCCTGGCTCATGCACTCAGGAATTACTCCTGGCGGTGGTTGGGGGACCCTATGGGATGCTGGGAATTGAACCTGGGTCAGCTGTGTGCAAGGCAAATGCCCACCCCGCTGGGCTATCGCTCTAACCCCATCTCTGTGGCTGGTTTTGAAAATGATTTCAAAGAAGACTGGGGCCCACCTCCCTGATACATCCCTGCCAACCCCATCCGAGGTGGACACGTCCCCATTCCTCCTAGGAGGGCACCCTGTCTTTCCCGTTGCAGGGCCGGGGGTCAGTAAGGGAGCCGGGACCCTGCAAGGAGGCGCCAGATTCAGCACCGTGGACAGCGCCACTCGGCCAGACAGCAGCCTTCAGCACCGCGGACAGCTCCCAGCGCCCACTGGTGGCCTTGAGGCTCACCCGGGGCTGTGGGTGAGGCTGGGTGGCGGTTGATGGCGCGGCGGGTGGGGTCCCTGTGGGTTTGGAGAGAATTTCATCAGCAGAATTTTCTCTTTGTTTCTTTTTGGTCCTTGCTCCCACCTCGCCCAGGCCGGCCTCGGTGATGGGTTAGTGGGCGCTCTCCATTGGGAACCCTACGGTCCCCCAGCCCCGGGTCACTCAGGCCCACACTCGGTGAGGGGAGCTTCCTGCTTGGGGTCACACAGTCACAGGCGCCCGTCCTTTCCTGCTGCACGACCTTGGGCAAGCGTCACCCCCTCCCACCTGACCTCCTGGATCGGAGCACTGTGTTTGGAATCAGCAGGGAGGACGGACGGTTAGGGCAGGATTTTTACTGATGTCTGCAAGAAGAAGGGTGGTGGCAGGATAGGGCCTCTGGGCAAGGGGTGGGGGAGGCCAGGTGGGGAGCGTGTCCATGTCCCGGCAGGGGAGGGGGAGGCAGAGCCGAGAGTGGCCGCTGGGCCCAAGCAGAAGAACCCCTGAGCCTGTATATTTAGCTCGCCAAGGTATATAAACAGAAACCTGGAGCCGTTCAACGCTCCCCCCAAGCGTGAGTCATCAGGCAGCGCTGCTAAAGTTAGGCTCACTCCCGCCCCTCCCTCGCCGGCCCCTGCCTCCCCTCCCCCCTCCCCTCTGCTCCCCTAGTCTCTCTCCCCATCTCCCCCCCTCCCGTCCCGCCTCTCCTCACCCCCCTCCCCCAGGCTCCGTCTGTCTTCCTCCCTCCCGGCACATCTGGGAGAGGGTATTTCTGTGCCGTGTTTGTGTTTGTGCGAACTTGAGCATGACAACAGGCAAGTGTCTGTGTACTTGAGAAGGAGGTGACAGTGTGTGTGGCAGAGGCTTGGAGGCTCGGAGGGGGGCGCACGCGGGGAAGGCTCTGGAAGGCTCTCGTCCGTTCATCCGTGCAGCTGCTGTGTCTGTGCCTGCGCCCGTGGCCGGCGGTGCGGGGATAGCACACCAGGGGCCTGTGTATTTTGTCTTTCTGGGGGGCAGCTGTGTGCCCAAGAAGTGAATGCTCTGGGCTAAGTTGTGCAGAAGCCTGTCCCCAGTTCTCCCGAGGTCAGACCGTCAGGGTTGGTTCTCTAGGGACTGGGTCTAGGCTTGGCCTTGGGGCCCGCCGCTGTCTGTTGCGTGACCTTCAGTGAGTCTCTTGGCCTCTCTGGTCCTTGCTGTTGCCAGAGAAAATTATTATTATTATTATTATTATTATTATTTTGCTTTTTGGGTCACACCCAGCGATGCACAGGGGTTACTTCTGGTTCACGCACTCAGGAATCACTCCTGGCCATGCTCGGGGGACCATATGGGATGCTGGGAATTGAGCCCGGGTTGGGCCTTGTGCAAGGCAAATGCCCTCCCTGCTGTGCTAATCACTGCAGCCCATGCCAGAGAAAATTTGGTGACCCTGCCGACCCCATCAGATGGGAGCCCCAGGGACCAGGGAAGGGGGTTCTCCACCACATCTGTGCTTCTCAGCCGGCAGCTCAGCCCCATGGCTTCCCTAGCTGGGCACGCCGAGCTCCTACCCATGTCAGTTGTTGGTGGCAGAGGCCGG
Source organism: Sorex palustris (assembly GCA_028565675.1). Lineage (NCBI taxonomy): Eukaryota > Metazoa > Chordata > Mammalia > Eulipotyphla > Soricidae > Sorex > Sorex palustris. The sequence continues at coordinate 8,118 of JAOXYA010044083.1, read as the reverse complement.
GTCTCCTTACACGGTGGACAGGTGGACAGTCACCTTCACCCCAAGGCATGCTCAGGACAGCCCTCTGCAGGGAGCCCCCAGTTCTCTAGACTGCACCCTGGCCTCTCCTCTCCACAGATGAAGGGATTTCTGCACAGCCCTGGTCAAAGGTCAAAGGAAATGTGTGTGTGTTTGTAAGTGTGAGTGTGTATATGAGTGTGTGTCTGAGTATGTGACTGTGTGAGTGAGTGTGCAAGCATATGTGAGTGTGTAAGTGTGTGTGCGTGTGGTGTAAATAAATGTGTGTATGTGGGTGTGTGAGTGTGTGTGAGTGAACGAGTCTGAGTGTGAGAGTGTGAATGTGTGAGTGTGAATGAGTGTGTGAGTGAGTGTGTGCGTGTGTGTGGGTGTGTGAGTGTGCTTGTGTGTGAATGAGAGTGGGCGTGAACGAGTGTGTCTGAGTATGTAAATATGTGAGTGAGTGTGAATGAGAGAGTGTGCACATGTGAGTGTGCTTGCGTGTGTGAATGAGTGTGAGCGAGCGAGTGTGTCTGGGTGTGAGAGTGTGAATAAGCGAGTGAGTGTGAATGAGTGAATGAGTGTGTGCGCACGTGTGTGAGTGTGTAAATATGGGAGTGAGTGTGAATGAGACTGTGTGAATGCGTGTGTGTGCGTGTATGTGAGTGTGTGTGAATGAGAGTGAGTGAACAAATGTGTCTCAGTGTGAATGTGTGAGTGTGAATGAGGGTGTGTGAGTGAAAAAGTGTGTGCATGAGTGTGCATGCGGTGGGTGAATGAGCGTGAGTGAACAAGTGTGTCCGAGTGTGAGGATGAGTGTGAATGAGAGTGTGAGTGAATAAGTGTATGCGTGCGTGAGCGTGCATGCGTGTGTGAATGAGAGAGTGAGTGAACACATGTGTGTGTGAGTGTGAGTGTGTGAGTGTGTGAAGGAATGGGTCTGAGCGTGTGCCTGAGTGTCTGCCTGCAGACGGCACTTGGGAGAGAGCTGAGGGGGGGCGGGAGGGACCGAGAGGCTGCGGCCTGGATTGTCCCACTTAGGAGAAGGCCCAGTCCTAGGAGGGTGGTGGACCTGAACCTGCCCAGCAAGCCTGTCCCCTGGCCCTGCCAGTGGCTGTGAGTGGTCAGCCGCCCCCTCTCCCTGCTGTGTCCTTCTCAGGGCTGACACTGGCCTTGACACACTGCGATTCTTCCTTCACGCTGCTCATAGCGCCATTCAAGGGCCAGTGTGTGGGTCGCTGGGCCTGGTGCCTGACTGCTGGAAAGGCCCGGGGCTGAGCGTCCAGACCCAGAGTCAGATGGGGACCCAGTGCCCCAGTTTCCCCACTCGGGGCTCCAGGTGGGCTTGTCCCTGGGGCTTGGGATGCTCAGGGAACCCTGCGGCATCGAGGCCAGGACTCGGGGCTCCTGCAGGCCGCGCATCCATGCTGCTCTACTCCCCAGAAGGCTCACCCTGGGCCCCCACGGGCAAAGGCACAGACACCCACCCTCCCCACCCCCTCCTCATGGCCACACTGGAGGTGGCTTCCTGGAGGTCCAACCGCAGGAGCACGGGCTTTGTCCAGGGAGAAGAAAAGGAAGAGTCACAGCTCTATTATCTCCTCTGAGCAGCAGGAGGAGAGAGGGAGAGAGAGAGAGAGAGAGAGAGAGAGAGAGAGAGAGAGAGAGAGAGAGAGAGAGGAGAGAGAGAGGATAGGGAAAGAGAGAAGAGAGGAGGGATGGAGGAAGGGAGGGAGAGAGAGAGAGGGAGGATGGATGGACAGAGGAAGAGAGGGAGGGAGAGTGTAAGGTGCAGGCAGGTGCTGTGAGACGCACAGAGCAGAGATGGGGTGGGGGGAGCAGCCCAGGAGAAGGGAAGAGGGGCTGGTCGTGCAGTGCTGGGCACCAGGGGGACATGGACAGGGGGACAGAGGTGTGGACAAAGGGGGTGCAGGCCGGCAGAGGAGCCAGAGGAGGAGCAGCTGGCCAGGAGGAAGAGGAAGGAGAGAAAGGAGAGACCTCCCCTCCCCCTCCCCCATCTCCCTCCTTCCCTGTCTGTCTGTCTGTCTGTCTGCCTGCCTGTCTCCCTCTCTGTCCATCCCAGCAGGGCCCAGACATTCCCGGTGGTACCGGAGACCCAACCCAAGCCTCAGTTCGGAGAAGCATGAGTCCAGCTCTTTAGCTCATTCTTTTTTTGGGGAGGGGGCGGACAGGCCAAATCCAAATGGTGCCGGTGGGCCTGGGGCTCCCTCATGCAGGCCCACACTCCGGCTCTCTGCCCTCTGGCCTTCAGACCGACTGGACCTCAGTTTCCATGTCCGGGAAATGGGTGTGGAGAGGACTGACTGCACACACAGCCAGCACTGACCAGAGAGATGCCCGTCGGGACGGGTGGCATCAGGGGTCTGGGCGGCGCCTCCCCGCCCCCGTCCTGACAGTCCTGTTGGAGTAGACCCACCGTGCTCCCTCTCTTTGTGCTCCCTCTCTTTGCCACCTGCAGATGTGGGGTGCACAGCAGCCCCTGCCAGATGTGCTCGGGTGGGCACACCCAGAAGCTTCTAGGGTACTGGTGATGGCTCTGGGTTGAGAGGGAACCTGGTCTCCCTCTGCCTCACACGCACACACACACACACACACACACTCAGCAACAGACACAGCCACACACTCAGTCACACATACTCAGTTACACACTTGGTCATGTACACACTCACACAGACTCAGTCACACATGCACGGTTACACAGTCATACACACTCAGTTACACTCTTGGTCACATACACACTCACACACACTCAGTTACACATACACAATCACACACTCAGTCATACAGTCACACACACTCAGTTATGCATACACAGTCACACACTCAGTCACACACTCAGTTACACACTTGGTCACGTACACACTCACACACAGTCACACATACACAGTCACACACTCAGTCACACAGTCACACACACTCAGTTATACATACACAGTCACACGCACTCACAGGCACTCAGTTACACATTTGGTCACACACACATACACAGTTACACACTCAGTCACACAGTCACACACACTCAGTTATACATACACAGTCACACGCACTCACAGACACTCAGTTACTCACACATTTGGTCACACACACACATACACAGTTACATGTTACACAGCCACACCCTCGGTCACATGCTCAGTCACACAGAGACACAATCACATACAATCACACAGTCACATTTTCTCTCTCTCTCTCTCTCACACACACAGTCACACAGAGACACATTCAGTCACAGTGACTCACACAGTCACACACAGTCACACACCACACAGCTGCATGCACAACTCTCCCGCACACACTCACACGCTGCTCTCCCGAACACTCTAACTCCCCAACACACTTTCTCACTTCCTCTGTCCTTCCCCCACCATACCCCATGGGGGGGGGATCACTGACCCCTTCTCCCCCCCTCCTTCCCCTCCCCCCTCCCCCTGCCCCACTGCCTTGGCATATTTCTCTGGCCTCTTCCCTGGTGGCAGGTGAGCTGCATGGTGGCCCTCCTGGCCTGACCAGGTGAAGTGGCCTGTCCACGAGGGTCCCCTACCACCTAGGTAGGGGGGTGCTGCGCCCCCATCCTGCCAGGCCTATGTGGGTCTCCTGTCACTGACCTTTGGCTTCCCCCAGTGGGGGCGGGGCCCTGCTCGGACACCCCCATCGCTTCTCGGGGGGCATCTTCCTTGGCGCCCGCCAGCCTCTGAGCGTCTGGCTGACTTTCGGGGGGCTTGTGCGGAGAAGGGGCTGCGGCTGGAGTCCTGGCTGGCGCCCGAGCCTGGGGTCTCTCCAGTCCTCCAGTCGCCCTTCCGTCCCCCTTTTCTTGAGGGGGTCTCGAGGCTGTGCCCAGGGCTTCCTCCTGGTGGGTGCTGCGGCCCTCCCACCCCATCCTTTGTTTAACTGGCCTCTCTGGGCCCTGCGGTGCCTGCGGGCTGGGGGTTCACTCTGCACCCCCATTGCGAGGGGAGGCCCAGCGAATCCCCCACCCTCCCTCCACTCCCGACTCCGCACACCCCCACCCCCCAGCCCACCTCGCTGCACTCAGCCTTTCCAGACTTTTCCGGGGCTGCCATCCTGCCCCGGCACAGGCCTGGGCCCAGAAATGTCCAACTTGCTTTTCGAGACTTGACCTTGGCGCTCTGCGGCCCGACTCTCCCCCTGACGCCTCCAGCCTCCCTGACATGGGGAGGCCAGAGCAGAGTCTGACAGGGGCCAGGGAACTCCCGGGAGGGCTGCCGGGCCGGGCTGACTCGGACTCCTGTCTCGGCGCTTTGAGCCTCAGTCATTGGGAGCACTCTGGAACCCCGCCAGTTTGGGAGCACTCTGGAGCCCTTTGGGTTGGGAGCAGTCTGGAGTCCCTGGGTCAGAAGCACTCTGAAGCCCCTGGGTTGGGAGCACTCTGGAGCCCCCAATGGGTTGGGAGCACTCTAGAGCCCCCAGGTTGGGAGTACTCCGGAGTCCCTTGGGTTGGGAGCACTTTGGAGCCCCATAGGTTGAGAGCACTCTTGGAGCCCCCTGTGGGTTGGGAGCACTCTGGAGCCTCCCAGGTTGGGAGCACTTTGGAGCCCCCTGGGTTGGGAACACTCTAGAGTCCCCGGGTCAGAAGCACTCTGGAGCCCCTGGGTTGGGAGCACTCTGGAGCCCCCCCCGGGTTGGGAGCACTCAAACTCCCCGGGTTGCGAGCAATCTGGAGTCTCCTGCATTGGGAGCACTCTGGAGCTCACCCTGGATCAGGAGCACTCTGAAGCCCCCTAGGTTGGGAGTACTCTGGAGCCCCCCCTGGGTTGGGAGCACTCTGGAGCCCCCCCTGGTTGGAAGTACTCTGGAGCCCCCTGGGTTGGGAACACTCTGGAGTCTTCCCAGGTTGGGAGCACTCTGGAGCCCCCCTGGGTTGGGAGCACTCTGGAGCCCCCCTGGTTGGGAGCACTCTGGTGCTCCCCCTGAGTTGGAGCATTCTGGAGCCCCCTGGGTTGGGCGCACTCTGGAGTCCCCCCAGGTTGGGAGCACACTGGAGCCCACCCTGAATTTAAGCCCCCGGGTTGCCACCTATTAGCGGGGTGGCCTTGATCGAGTCTCCTGACTTCTCATCCTCAGACTGAGAGGACAGTGCCGGGACGGGACGGGGGCTTTCGGGTCTGCCCAAGGCTCCGCGCGGGGCCTGGTGCTGGTGACCTGCTCTGTAGGCGCTGGAGGAAGGGGTCGAGGTTTTGGCTTTAAATCGACATTTCTGGGGCCACTGGGCTCTTGGTCCCTGTGCTCTTAGCATCCTTCTGCCTAGACGCAGCCTGTTTGTTCCTGAGGGGAAGAAATCCTGTTCCAGCCTCTCCAAAGCCCCGTTAACAGACTTACCTTCCCCTCCGAGCTCCTGCCAGTGCTAGAAAGTTCTCCAGGGACGGAGGTGAACAGGGTGGCTCTGCCCTCAGCTCTAAGGGAGCCGATGCCTGGGTGGGCTTTGTCCTGGGAGAGGAACCGCCTGGCTGTGGCTCCCCTCCCCCCACCCTGAGATCCACGCCTGCCACTGGGCTGGCCTGGGCTAACGAGTGCTCGCACGGCCTCCCCTCTGCAAATACCAGGCACAGTCTAAATAGCAGTGAGGAATAAATGAAGCTTCTGCGGGCAGGGAGAGTCCCAGGGGCACTCTCATGGCCTCTTTTGGGGCACCCCCCTGCCCCACTCCTTCAGTGACCTTTCATGTGTCCCGCCACTGGCATTCCGGGGCTGGGGGCTGGAGGGGTGCTGGCATGCAGTGATGGTGGGGCCGGCAGCTGGCCTGGCAGCGAGGGTCTGATGGAGGCCGGAGGGGAGCGCCTGGGCACAGCTGTCCTGGGCACGTTGCTCCTTTACAGTGAAACAGCCCTGAGGCCGCGGGACGGTGTGGCCAGTCAAGGCGCTGGCCTGGCATGCGGCGACCCAGGTGCAGTCCCTGGCTCCACATCTGGCCCCTCCAGCACCGCCCCGAGTGACCCCGAGTGTAAAACTGGGATCGAGCCTTGAGGGGCAGCAGAGTTGCGTGCAGCCAACCACGTTCAGTGCCCGGCCCCCCCAGACAGTCTCCCGAGCTCTGCCAGGAGAGACCCCTAAGCACCGAGCCAGGAGTCAGCCTTGAGCATAGTTGGGTGTGGCTCTCCTGCCCCCCCAACAACCAAAAACTCGGAATAACCAGAAATGAGGGAGAAGAAAGGGGACCCCGGGAGGGCCGGACTGTGACCCCTGTAAGCCAGGACGACCCGGCGACATCTTGACGACATCTCAAGAGCTACCGGCCTCCAGAACTTACTAGGATGCTTTTCGAGGTTCTTCTTTTTGGGGGGTCACACCCTGCGATGCACAGGGGTTACTCCTGGCTCATGCACTCAGGAATCAATCCTGGTGGTGCTCAGGGAACCATCTGGGATGCTGGGAATCGAACCCGGGTCGGCCGTGTGCAAGGCAAACGCCCTACCCACTGTGCTATCGCTCCAGCCCTTTTTTATGGGGGGGATGTGAGGGGGATGGAGCCGGGGTCTCATATCTCCCTGGGACCCTTATGGACGAAGGACAAGCCCCCCCAAGCCCCCCCCCGCCACACAGTGCCCCGCCACACAGACTCCCTCCTCCCCTGCCTTTCCTCCTCCTCCCCTCCTCTGTCTTCCCTCCCTCCCGAGTGACATGTCCCTGCGGCCCCTCTCGGACCCTGAGCCCACGTGGGCGCCAGCCAGCCTCCTTCCTGTGGACCCCCCCACAGCCAAGCCCCCGCTGCTGTGACAGAAATGGGAGCGGTGGCCATGTACCTCCTCCTGGCCTGGCCCGCGTGTCCCTGTGTGACTGGTCACTGCCTAGCCTGGCTTGTGTGTCTGTGCGTGTGACCTTGTGTGTCCGTGTGACCTTGTGCGTGGTCTGGGACGGACAGAGGGAGCGGTGGGCAGGGGGGCAGGTTGTGGGGAATATGGGAGGTGCCGGTGGGGGGGGGGCGTGAGGGCGGACTGTTTGCTCTGGGGGGGATTACTGGGGAGTCAGAGAGAGCACACCCCCCTCTGGGTGCTTCTTGAGGGTGGGGTGGTCTCAGCTTCCTGGAGCCCAGCCCAGTGAGCCCCCCCACTACTGAACCCTGTGCAGGACAAGGTTGGGTGCAGAGGATGGAGTCAGGGTGTGAGGCTGAGAGCCCAGGCCAGTGTCTCTTTTTTGTTTTTCATCCATCAGGGGGGTGGTTTTGGGGAGCGCCTGACACCCACAGAGCTGAGTTTTGGGAGACTCAGTCTCCTCTGCATTTGGAGGGTCCTGGGCCTCTTGAGGGGTTTGGACGCCAGAAATAAACCCAAGGGGAGGAACTGCAACCTGGGAGCAAGTACCCCGTCCAGGGTGGGGGGTGCTGGGAGCCTGGCTCTGCAGGGGTGCCGGGAGAAGCTCCAAAAATCTAGGCGCAGGCTGGCCTCTTTGGCCGATGGGGGAGGGGCCGTGCAGAGGCGGGGGTCTTCTGCCGCTGGACAAAGAGGCCTCTCCAGCTGGGAGTCCTATTTGGAAGCCTTCCTGGAGGAGGAGGCTCTTCTGGCGCCTCTGATCTTGAGTGAGGCTTGGGAGGAAGAAAAGGCGCGGGAGGGAAGCGGGAAGGCTCGCTGGGCCGGGGAGTGACCTCTGGCGTCCTGCTCAAGTGCTGGGAACCCCCCCCCCCCGGGGGCGGCGAGGCGACCACCCCTCCCTCCAGCCCGCCTCCCCCAGCGTCTCCGCGCGAATCCGGAGGGAAAAAGGGGTCAGCCCTAGGACTTGGGGGGGCGGCCAGTCGTGGGGTCCCTCCCTTTTTTACGCATGACGCAGCCCCCCTGCTGGGGGGGAGGAGGGGGTCGGCCCTCCCCGCAGGCGCCACCCCGGATTTCCAAAGGAGGTGGCCGCGAGACTGGGGGGGCGGGGGGCCCCTGGTGGCCCCGGGGAGCGGGGCGGGCCGGCCGCGCCGCCGCTGTCTGTCTGTCTGTCTGTCGCCCCGCGCGCCTCCCCCCTCCGGCCGCCCGCGCCTGCAGCTTCCCCCGAAGACATTTGGTGTCAGTATAAGACGGTTTTGCCTCGCACGCGGCGCGGCTCCGTCTCGCCGCCGCCGCCGCCGCCGCCGCCGCCGCACGTCCCCGCAGCGCCGGGCGCCCG